>JAPDSC010137531.1:0-20930 GCA_026290005.1 Latrodectus geometricus
ATATAATTAGATGCAGCAGCTAATTGTGAAATCCCAGTTCCAAAATGGAGAGGGTTCTTTTTTAAAAAAAGGTCACTGAGACTGGCTTGGTAGCCAGGAGTAACAGGCCAATTCTTCTGTGCCAAAGAAGATGTGGCCATCCAGGGATATGTACCGTTCTGCATGATTGTTTTGTTGGAGATCAACAAAATGATTTTATTCACAAACTTTTTTGTTCATTATTGAGAACTGTTGACATTGAGTAACATATCTGTAATAAAAATAGGTAAGTTAATGTACACTAGTAAATTATTGACACCACTTAAATACTTATGTACACAGAAACCATATGTATGCAGTAGTCTTGCAAATGCCAAAGTATTAGTACATAAATCATATACTATTTGAATAAAAATGGTTTCTCTTAAATTTTTAAGTAAATGTATTTGTAATTATTTGTGTAAACAAATATATTAAAAAAAGTGTTTAATATTAAATTAAGAATGTAAGTTTCAAGCCTATTAATTAGTTTTATTAATTTACTTACATAATCTATTTGTTTTTAAATACTTTTACTAAATAAAACCTATTATTCAAATTTCTTCATATTCAGTCATTATTACTTCAAATGATCATGGCTCAACTGTAATATAAAGAGCAATTTTAAGTATTTCTGATTAAGATAAATGCAATTTTTCATATTTTATAATACACATGTTAATTTTACATAACAGATCAATAACAAGCAAGCTACAGGATAATTGTCAAATTGAAAAGTTAAGATATATAAAAATTTGTATAGTTAAATTGTGATATAAAAATCTTTATAAATACAAAAATTGGAAAATGTAAGATCTTAAACAAATAGATAAAGCTTTTCAAAAAGACATGAATGAGCAATATTTAATTAAAAATAAAATTTTGTAATATAATCAAAATATAAAGTTAATATAATTATTATATAGCATTATATATATAATATTAAACAGAATGATGGTTAAATTACACTAACAATTTTTAAATGTAACAGAAAATAGAGAAAAAGAATTCCTACAAATTAATAAATAATTCAATTTAATTCCCTTAGGCATTCCAATTTAATAATATCAATAATTGTGCAAAAAACTTGTTTTAAAACTTTCACAATTTATACCTGTTTCTTATAACTACAATATGCACTTGTCTTTACAAATTTCTAAAATAATGGTCAGTCTCAAATATAGTGCCCCAGATGCAATATTTTTAATTTCCATTTTAAGCTTTTTTTTTTTTTTTTTGTGCAAACTTTTTATCTTGCAATTTTCTTTTCCATTTATATCTTGTCATCTGATTTTTCATATTAAGAATTCATATTATAATTAAGAAATTTGATCCAATGTTTATATTGTTATAGTGTTCAATGTGAATCATTAATTTTTCAAACTTTAGATAACTAACTGCATCACAAGTGTTGAAATCCTGGATTTTTTAAAGCAGTTCATGTGTAATTTCTTTGTATAATCTATAAATCCCATTTTCCAATAAATGTAAATATTGAAAGGTATTTTTGTGAGGAGTGATCTCATGGATTGGAATTACCTAATGAAATTGATATTCCAAATCAAAGTTGCAATGCACTAGTCAATTTAAGCTTGGAATGATATTGCAGAAAAACGATACCTAGATCATTAAAGGTAAATGGAAGACTTTTTTTTTTTTTTCAAATTTTGGCCAAGGTTACAAAAAACCTTTGCACCACAAGGCAGAAAAAGCAAGAACAATAAACTAAAACAAAGTGGTGAGAAAAGTCTATGAACCCAATAAATCCATAGCTTGCCAGTAACCGGATTCAATATAGATATTTTATTAGGCAGTTATGTCCAGTGGACAGATGAAACTCATTCACAGGGATTCATAAAGAGATTACTTAAAGAATACTGAGAATGTATAGGAGGTGGCCAGCACTATTGTATCAATTCTACAATTCCTTACTGGACTCTATGGTGGGTGGCATTGACAGATTCCTGCAATTTTATTTTTTACCTAAAAATTGGGCAATATTCATTTCTACTATAAGTATTGGCAGACGAATTCTCAATTTTACATCAAATCTATCTCTATTCAGCTAATAACCCTGAATTTGTAACTCTTTAAAAAATCTTCCTGAAATCCACAAATATACTTTCATAACAGAATTTAGATGTTTTGGGACAAGCTTGTAACTGGAATGTGTGGAAGAGTTCATGTATCTACCTCAATGTTATCCTAGTATAATGAGTGTATTCATTTTATATTATTCCATAGACCAGAGGGTCAAACTCAACTTTGCAGATGGCCATATATTAAATTTAGAATGTGTAGGTAGGCCAGATTCAAATAAAAAAATGTACTGAATTATTATTACATTTTATTTATTTAATTAAAGAGCATATAATATATGGTTGTTAAAAATCATATCAAAGTTTAAAAAAGGGTAATTATTTTGGGCTCAAAGATCCAGGTACCCGATTTCTCTTATTTTTTGACAAGCTCATTGATGTCAGGTATCATATTAGTTGTAGTTATGTTAAGAATTGATTTGAGATGTTCGTTCATAAGTCTTGTGCAATGTTTGTTCTTATTTATTTTCATGACGGAAAACATCTGCTCACATAAATAGGTGCTACCAAACATACACAGAATGCATGCTTTTTTAATTCCGGGTTTTTATCAAAACTCTTAAAATATTGTGTATAAAATGTAAGAGCATTTATCTCATTAAATTTTTCTTTCAAAACACTGTCTGATTGAAGATTTATCAACTTCATTTGCAAATGACTGGTGCCTGTGAAGCTTCAAAATTGAATGGACTACTGAAAATCGGGAATTCCATTTCATTCATTTTGTGGAAGTCTTCAAAATGATTGTTTAATTCTGTGATCAAATTTTATAGAAATTCAGAATATTCATCCATTTTTTTTTTTTTTTTTGGTTCACTGTGCCAAATGATTTTAAATGAGGGAAATGATCCAAAGTTTGATTTTTTCCACAGCTTTAACTTTGTTTCAAAGGCTTGAATATATGAATACATTTGTGTGATACCATCAGATTTTTACCATATAAGTTTACATTCAGATCGGTCAAGTGTTTATTCATATCCACCAAAAGGGTACAATAAACCCACCAGTCATGGTCATAATCAATTGGGTTGCCTTCTAACATGAAAGCTTGAATAGAGTCATGTAATGCAAAAAATCTTTCTAAAACTACTTTTCGACTGTGCCAACGAAATTCGGTGAAATAAGGGACATCAAAAAACTTTTCGTCTAAATCATGTAAAATCTGCCTGAATTGTTGGTAATTTAGTCCTTTGCTCCTTATAAAATTTACTATTTTAATTACTGGTTCCATGATATGGTCCATTTTTAAAAGCTTGGATGCCAATGATTCCTGATAATTATACAATGAAATCCCATAAAATTCCCTGATGTTTTAATTTAGTTACAATGTCAGAATGTTTGCCAGCCCTGGCAAAAGTAACATCCCTAGTTGTGCTGCTAAGTATATTCCAGTCGAGTTCACATTCTGCTATCAAATGCTCGATGGCAGTATAAATATCATTTGCTGTAGTAGTACCTGTCAATGGAACACACTTTAATAGTTATTCAGTTATTTCAAAGTTACTGTTAATATCTCGTATAAAAATAGCAAGTTGAGCTGTATCAATAGTATCAGTGCTCTCGCCAACAGCCAGTGAAAAGTTTGTAAATTCCTTAATTTTCTCCTTCAGGTGAAGAACCAAATTTTGAGATAAATCATTTATTCTTGAAGAAACGAACACAACAAAATATTTTGAAATGGAAATGAAACATCAGCAATTTTCAACATACAATCTTTAATAAAATCAGCACCAGTAAAAGGTTTTGATCTCTTCGCAATTTCTAATGCAATAATAAAATTGATTTCAGAGCATCTTCGCCCTCAGTATTAGCTTTAGTAAACATTGATTGTTGACCTTGAAGTTTAGATTTTAAAAAAGACTATGTGTCCATTCTTATTCTTTCAGTATAACAATTTAATTTTGATTTATGATTCACATCATTGTGTCTCTTCAAGTTAAACTCCTTACAAACAGCAACTGCTTGATTGCAAATCAAACACAGTGGTTTTCCTTTCCATGAAAAAATATGCAGTTTCCCATTTAGACGGAAAAACCCTGCACTCACTATCATATTTACTTTTTTGAGACATTATGCCAAAATCATAACAATTATTAAACTAGACACAACAATTATGGGTATTTTGCATTAAAAGTAAAATCATTCTATGACCATATAGTTTCGATTACTAAACTCAAATAACTCACGCTGTGCCAATGCACTCTTTTTATATCGATAAGGAAGGTTCTAGTCTCGACTTGAAGCACATTGAAGACTCTTTGTTCTCAAAGAAAATAATAGGGTATTTCCCTTTGTTGCCAAGAGATGGCATTACTTTCTACCTCTCTCGCTTGTCTAGGACGTGCTACCCTTGAGATTACTTATAAATGTAGCGTGAGTATTTTAAAACTTTTGCAGAGGAATTGAGTGAAGTCTAAATGCTCTAAAAAACAGGATTCTTCTTTCTGTGACACATTGAGATCACGGGCTGACTCTATCATGACTGCTACAGACTATAAATGAGTCATGACATGACTACTATAAACTATAAATGAGAGAATTGCATGCCTCATACAACATGCTTGATTGCAATGTGTAGTTTGTAATTGTTACCACATGATGTCATCTCCCAAGAGGAACAGAATGAATTAATTGAATAGTTGCAAGTTCTTTTTGTTGCTTAATGAAAAGTAAAGGGATGTATTTTAAAAGTATCCAAAAGTGAACAATCTTATTGTTATTTAGAGAGCCAAAGCATTAGCTCTTAGAGTTCATTTCTAAAGTCAAGACTGTGGTCTTGCTACATATCTTAAGTAATATCGCAAGCCTTCAGTAAACAGCTATAGAAAAAAGTGAAAACAGCATGCAATATTTATCACTGTTAAATCCAACTTTCAGAATTAGTGGCACTATGTACACTTCTTTTAAGGGCATCATTAATGGTCTTGGTGAAATTTTTTCAGATCTAACCTTTACTATTTTCCATTTTAAAAGATGAATCGATTCAAGTCCATTCATTTCCAATGCAGAAAAATATGCCTTTCAACTGCAGTTGGATATATAAAATGAAGAAGGTGTAATAATAATGCCAGTTATAAACTGATAACATTAATCTCAAGTCTGATTGAATCAGCTGCTTCAATTCAATAAGTCCAAATTCTCTATCAAAATTACTTAGTTTATTAGAATCTAGACCAAAAATACACTTCCAATCTTTTGGAAAGAAATTACAATTACAAGTTTAATAACTGACGAGAAAACTTTCAGATGTTGAGAATTATAGGTCAGTAATTTTCTCTCTGTTGCTTGTGTAAGAATCCATGGTTAATGCTAATCTTGAGTAAACTTTAATGCTGTATAATGCATTTCTGATTCATAGTATTTTTGTGGGGGAAATCACTGTTTCCATTGTCTTCAACATTATGAAAGCAAATGTACCTAGCCGTATAAAATTTTCCATATATACTTTCAATTTTAAAAATAATTTTTCAATAATACCATAGTACTTTACATTTCAGTGATTTTAGAGTCTGAATTCATCTGTATATCCTACTTAATTTATCTAACCTGAGGATTTTTCTTTGGGTAGTTTTTTAATCTCCATAATATTTTCATTAGTCTCTATCCTTGATCCATGACAAACGTTTTGATGATTAACCAATTTCATATCAGAAATCAAGTATTTATTTGAATGAAAGACATTTTAGAAATGCTAATAATCTCATTGCTTGGTATGCAGTGAATTTTTTTTACTTCTGTCAGGAACAGCAGTATTCCTTCCCGCAGGAAAACTAGCCTTCATAAATTTGTAATTTGCATAAGCAATGATTATTCCTAGTAATAGTGACATAAAATTAAAAAGTGATTTATGACAAAACATCAACTTCTCTTTTGCATGTTTTATATTTAAGAGAAAATAAGACTGATTACCTAGTATCCACTCACCCATCTTAGGATAGATCGTACATCAATATTTTTTTGAATTTATTAATCATTAATTTTATCTTATATTAAACATAGCAATATAATATCTGCAAATCATAAACCAAACATAAGACTAGACACATTAAAACACAGCTTTGCAAATACATTTGGTGTGTTTGACACATATATATCATCTATCTAACATCTATATGTAATCTGGCAGCAATTGTCATTAAATGTGCAACAAAGGTAAATCTCCTAATAACTATTTTAAGATCATGTCTACTCTTCATCATCCCTTCTGGTCACTAATCATACACCACTGAAAAATTTTAGATATACTATCCACTGAACATTCTGCTTTTTACCACATTTAAAATCCAATCTGTTATTAACTGACTTATATAAGACCTGTCAGAACAAGATTGTCAAAACATTCACCTATTTTTAATCCAAATATCCATAATATCAATCGCTTTGTACTAAGTACAAGAAAATCTGATATAATTTTTTGATAGGTGTTTTCTTCCATATCAATGCTGATAAATCCCAGTTATCACAGATGAATACAAAATAGCATGGCATATATGCTGTGTAATTTTTGATATTACTCCAAATTAAAACTCAGCAAACACGTTCTATATTCAATGCTGCAGCAACAGATATTAATCAATTGAGTATGTGAATATTACAAACTTTAATTTCTAACATTAAAGTTTTTTTAAAAACTTTTAAGAATGACAAATTTTAAAGGTCAGCCTGTTGTGTCAAAGATTTTTAGAACATTAGATTCAATTTTTAGCAAAGAATTTTAGGCACTGCTTTGCTGATTGTCAAGCCATATGGATATTAATCAAAATGAAAAATTTGCCACATCTAAGCTTGCATTGTCTCTTCCTCATTCAGCCATTTCATAAACAGATGTAATAATAGATTATAAGACTAATTTTCTTTGACAGAAGCACATACACATTTCCTTCATTAACTTTAGTTTAAAATAATTTAATTTTATATCACCTATTATATTTTTATTTCAAATAATGATTTTAATCACAATCCCCTTATATTTATCACGTAAAATATATCTGGGAACTATTTCAATACAATATATTCACTTTATTATGGGCAATAGGTGTAGTGAATGAATTTTCATTTAGTTCTAAATTTTATAATTTTAAAGGATTCGTATGTGGTTTGTTTTATAACTTTAACAACCTTTATACTATCTACTTTTCGTTTTATTTTGTTTTAAATATTTTGTGGGATTTTAGCAAGTTTTCTACTTTATATGTTGGAAGTAATTGATTCTTTAGAATCACAGTGCCAATAAAACTCCAGCCAACATCCAACCTATGTACACTTTACAAGTTGACATGCTAGAATTTCAAGGAATTGCACCCAATAATTTTTAGATTCTTAACTTTTTAAGGCTAAATTTTTTTCTTACATTAAAAGATGCAGATATAAGGTTGGAGAATTGAATATTAAACTGAATATGTAAAATTTTCTGCTATAAGCTTCAATCTTTGAATTCACAAATATTTCACAAGTATCCAAAACGTGTTAACTTAGCTTAGCATACTTTTCCTGAGTAAAGTTTCAATATAAAAATCAAATTTAACAGAAAACATTTAACTTATAATGAAAAAAAAAAGAGATAAATCATTACATAAAAGGAGATTTAATCATTACTAAAAGAGTGGATTTAAAATTTCAATTGCTAGATGAAATCTATAAATCAAAATTTGCAAAATCATTCTTTATGAGTAACTATATTAACAAATAGTATTACTATTAGTTGAAAATTTACAATATTTATCAAAAAGTAATTTACAATTTATACTCAAGACAAATTTAAAATAATTAAGGAATATTATTTTTATTTTTTTTGATTTGTTTAAAAGAAATATGAAAAGAATCCTAATAGTTATGTTATGTGTGGCTCACAATCCATCATTTATTCCTAAAACATCGTTTGACAAAAATATAAATTGAAAATTTTTTGAAAAAATAATTAAATTTTCATTTATAATAACAGTTTTAAAATACAATTTCTGGTATCAGAATTTTCATTGAGCTAATAATCATATAACTTACCAGATTTATCTACTTTATACTTTTTCAAACCATGACAAAGTAGGTGTTTTTATTATTATTATTCTTGTCAATATGAATAATTCATAGTGGATGAAATAAAAAGTAGTCTGATATTTCTCATTTGAGATACATCTTCAGAATTATTTAACAGCATAACATAAATTCAACCTAAAATAAATTAAATAAATTTGGATTAAGAAAGAAATTTTTATAAAACTTAGCTACAATGAAGAGACGATGAAACAAAAATTTATCAGATATAGAAATAAGTAAAGAAATGCTTTTGAAGTCCTGCATAAAGTAGTCTTAATTCTTAAAAGGAATTTCAGATTACTAAAATATTTTAAGGATATCATAAGCTATACATCAATAAAATAAATCCTGAACATCATGATTAACTAATTATTAGACAGTAAATAATTTCCTTTTTTTTAATAAACATACATTTTCTATTCACAGTTGACTTTCTTGACACTAAATTAAATTCTAATATGCATCTTACAAATCTGTTAATTCATTCTAACATAATATAAGGATAAACTATCAGTACATATACAGCACTGAAGCAAATGTCTAATCATACCAATGGGAGTTACACAGCATATTTTATAATTTGCTTATCAATGTTTCATACTTTTTCATGTTTATAGATATAATTTGAAAATAAGTAAACTGCAATTTTAAATTAAAGCAATATTATGTTAATAATATATATATATATATAAGGCTACATATTTTAACATAACTACCTTTATTTAAAACAGCTGTTTCTAATTTCTCAGTAACTAAATGCTATTTTGAGAAAGGAAACAAAAAAAATTTTTTTAAACTTCATTTTTATATTCAACAGCTTTTAAATATTTAATTACTTTATTTATTAAGGATTGCAAAGTGATTTTTACTTAGACTAGTTAGTAATATCTCATGATTAGAGAAAATGTGATTAAGATATTTGTCATGAACTTATAAATTTTATAAATATAAATGTTAAAATATATAATAATAAATATTAATAATAAAAATTAATTCTTTACATTAATATTGTTTTATTTTTATATTAAACGCTATTTCTTTTGCCTTCAAATATAAAAGCAAAACAAAAAATATAAAAATTACTCTCCACAAAAAATATTTAATAAAATTAAATAAAAACTAAAATGATAGAGTACCCAATCTAGAAATATGAAAAGATTAGTTCCAAGTCTACTTACATGAAATATTGATAATAATGTAAATTAGAGATGGACAATCTTTTTGCATGCTGATTAAAAAAAAAACTCCCATGTAATGTGTAAATAACAACCAAGATAAAAAGAAAACTAGTTTTATTGAATTTTCCAGCTTTAGTATAAAAGTAATCATTCTATCGTTTTTGCTCTACAAATCAGCAATTCCCCTCCATGACCATTCATTGGTCAGTAAAGAATTAGAAACACAACTTTGCTCTTTGCATTCAAGTACACTACTTTTTAATTCTACACTACTTCTAGCTCAATTACTAGTTTCCCTTCTTGCATTGTTCTTTATTGTTTTTTGTTCCTGGCTACATAAACAGTCAATAGCAGTTATATTCACCTTTCTCATAAATAGTTTTTATTATAATTGCAATTGTCTCACGTGTAATAATAACATCAATCTATAATAATAGTATGTTTACTTTTTTCACATACTTCATGAAGACTTAATTAAACTCATATTTTTTTCATTTAAATTTTCATTTTTCAGGGCAGAAAGAACTAGAACTGGTTCTATTCAGTAATTTTAATCTGATTCCTAAAATGAACAGTTTTATCCACCACTTATGTGAATATAAGAGACTATCCCCCCCCCCCATTTTTACTCAGTAAATTTTGAATTTTCTGTTTTTTTCTAGGCATTCTAACAAAATAATCTCTTAGGTTACAACAATTTTCTTTTTTAATTCCAGTTTTTTACTAACTTTCTTCACACTTCAAAACAATTTCTACAAAACTTTTAGAAAATTGACTGTATAGCTGGTTAAAGCATACATGGTTTAAATGGAATCGGAGAAATGTTAAATCGCAATTGAAAAATGACAGTTCCAGTTTTAGTATGTAGTAGAATTTGAAGAATTTTTCAATGAAATGCATTGGATGTAACTAAATTGATGATTGTTTCACTTAAACAATATGGAAAAGCAGTTAATATGATATCACAATTAATCATATATATTTATTTTAAAATAATGCAATTTAGATTTAAAGAAAAAATATCCATATTAATTATAGTAGCAGTTTAAAGTTTGAAAACTGAATTCTCTAAAATATTTTCCTGAAGTTAATTTGCAAATTTTTCAATTTTTATTTCAAATGCTTTAATTATTTTATGTTGTAAGCTTAAAAAATTACAAATTAATAGTATAATCTAAGAGAAATTTGCTTTCATAAAAGGTCAAGACATAAACTGTCTCAAAACCTACATTAGTTAGACTGGATTTACAAAAATTAAGGAATAGCCTGTTTTCTTGCAATTTATTTGCAAATGAATGGATGTAAAAACACCAAATTTGAATGACATGTGAACAAAACAGATGTGTATTGATTGCAACATAGAAGTTTACATAAGAAAAACGCATAAATTATTTACAACCAAAAAAGAAATCTCGCTGGAAATGTCCATGATTGAAAAAAAGAATAATCACAGTTTTATGTGATAAACTGTCAAACATAAAAAAGAGTTTTAAAATAAGGATTATGTCTATCCCTTTGCTTGAATGCTATGGCAGCACTGAATTTCAATGATGTCAATTAAGTTGTTGGTTACTGAGTGAAGACCAGAAATGTAATAAGCAGTTTCCCAGATCTCCTACAGACCTTAAATGCAGATTTAAAGCAGAAACCTGTCTCCCAAGATAGTCCAACAGATACTGCATGGGATTCTGGTCTGAAGATTGAGCTAGTCATTTCAGTTCTCCAAATTAAAATCCTCAAGATATTCCTCAACAACTTCAGCTTGATAAAGTTGAGCATTATTGTCTTCAGAATGAAATCATTGCTATTTGCACTGGCATATGGGTCTTATCCTGATATCTCACAATGGCCACAATTCCTGTGTATATGTAAGTCAGTGTGACTACTATTCCAACATTGCAGTAACTGACTTTTCACAGTGTTGGATTGATGGTATCTGGTGCTTTGTTCTCTCCAGATCAACACATATCCTGAATTGACTACCCTATGAATCTAGACTCGTTTGTAAAAAGTACAGAAGCCCATAACCGTCTGGTCCAGAAAATGTGTTCTCTTGACCAAGGCAAGGGGGCTCTATGTTGTTTTATAAGGACAAACACAACTGGTCAACTTACATGAAAACATCTTCTCACCATACTAGTAGATATTCTTGTCACTGATGTTACAAATTAGTGTGCAACAAGGTGTTAGATTAAGTACAAATGCTTTTTTTCCTTTGGACCAAAAGAGCTATAAACTATCTTTTGCAGATGTTATAGCTCAGAGTCGCCTTGGGACATGTCTTCTGGAGACAGAAGCTTTGGTTTCATATTGATTCCAAAGACAATGGACCACACTGTGAGACATTAAAGTGCCTACTCGTATCAGTCTGTGACATCTCCATTTTCATAAATCTGAACACCTGTCACCTTAATAAATTAGGCAAGTAACTTCTCTGAAGACTCTGCACGACAGGAGACTATTGCCAATAAATCTGCTCAAAAAAGTTGAAAATCAACAAAAGTTACATGAGTAATTAACTATGAAAGCCTGATGTTTTTATTTTTCTCGCTCATATATAGCTGTTCTTTTCTATTAAAATTAAGTGATAGCATTTTCACATAAATTTACACAAGTTCATTTTAATCATTTACTCTAATGTAAGTGTCCTTTTTTTAAGGAGAGTTTAAAAAAAAATGTTGATTAACTTTTGGATACCAGGTATAGAAAAGATAAATAAATGGAAAGCAATAAAATTAAAAAGTAATTATTTGTTTTGCAATATTTATACATGAAAATCATTCAGAAAATAAAAATTTATTTTTAAAAAAAACTAAAACATGATTCTTATAGGCAGAAAAAAGCAATTTTGTTACATATTATAGTTTTCTTCATTTTTCTACATTCTTGCAACTCTTACTAAAATCCTTACAGTAAACGTCACAAGTAATAATAATGTGATATAGAGTGTTGAATTATGAAAAGACCCAAAACCCTTCATTATATGAAAGTACAAGCTGTTTCATGAAAAATGTCCTCTTTGTATAGACTGCAAATCAAATTTCAATATCGGGCATGAGTGCTTCTCTTTTGAAAAAAAATATATTGTAAACAAATCTGGTTAAATATCAAAATTTTAATGTTGAGCTCTTCAACCATCAATCTTCTAAAACAGGTTGTCATTGCATTTCATGTCAAAAGGCACAACAAATCAAGGAAAATCATTATCATGGATTCTAAGAAAATGAGGGAATCATTCAATATAAAAAATAAGAAATTCTTTTTATTTCTGGATTGCCCTGTTTAAGAATATTCCCCCATTCATTAACATACCCTAAATCTTTTTTTATATGGTAGAAATACTTAGTGTATATAAAAAATATTTTACATTCGTTATTCACCCAAGATTCCATTTTTGTATATCATGCTCAATTCAAACTTAGTAGCAGAAGATAATATTCAAAATGTCGGATATACTGGCATATAACTCTTGATTTTAGAGTAATCTCCCATTTGATGGTTTTCTAAACTGCTTTTCAAAGAGTGCATTTCATGATATTTTAAGCTATGTTCGTTCAAAATCACAAAAAGTAGTTATTGAGAAAAAGGTTATTAGTATATTTTATTATTTAATTCAATTAACATCTTATTGAACAAATTAAAGACAGGTTTTAAAATAAATACTGAGAAAATCTGATATTAGTATACAGAACAGACAGATCTTAAAAATTAATACATAGGTACTTATGTTATTAGTAATTCAATATCAGAAGACAACTGTATGAAGACTTAAATGAAAAAGTTGCTGTCACAAGTGTAACTAAATTTGGGATATAAAACAAAATAGAAAACCAGTTGACTTGCATGTGATTTTTTATTTTTCTCTTTACTTGACAATTCACTTCTAATTAAGGAATGTACTTATTGCCTATGAACTAATATTGATGGTAAACCTTTATATCTACTGGCCAATTAAAGGCATGTATCATTATGCATACATTACAATCCTTTTATTTTTTTCAATAGCACTGCATTGAATACTTCCTGTTAAGCAGCTGGTTTGTCTATCTAAGTCAATACAAACAAGTGTAAATGATTGCATACTGAAATGTAAACAATATAACCGAGACTTATATTTTTCTTAAAAAAAATCATGGCAGTTCAACTGAATTAAAACTGCCATCTACAAATTTACAACTGCCAAAATTACAACCATCACAAAAACTAATGTCATCTACAAATAGTTTTAACAGAAATTGAAAATTACTAATGCACATCAAAACATAAAATCAAATGTACATGTAATGATGATTATATGGTTGGTATTAAACTAGAAAGTAAGTTGAAAATAGTAATCAAATGACTGAACATATATAAAACAAGTATAGACATAATTTTTTGCCTAGTTCTGATTTTCATTCAGAACAAAATAGCAGTTTTTTTACTATTTAGGATCCAGTTTCAGTTATAAGCCCTGATTAAAATAAGAACTTACATTGCTTCTTTAACAATCTTTGGTTAATTTAATGGGTATCTAAATCAATAATTTAAATAATATACATTTTTAGGAAGACTCAGATTTTACTTAATAGGGCAACACTTTAAAAAAACATCAATATAAATGCAATCTACAATCTGGAAACAATAAATGCAATCTACAATCTGGTGAGAAATAATTCTAAATCTTTAATGTAAATAATGCATCTTCTGATGAAAATTCCATATTTAATTAACTGGGCAATGGCACTTACCTAATCAGTTTAACACAATTTAGCAGGGAGACAACCATACAATAAAGCTAAATCAATAACATATTTTTATAAAAATTAAAGTTTCTAATGTAAAAGTATTAAAATTCACAGTAAACCTAAGTATGTATGTCAAATATTTCTACATTATACTTAATAAATTACATGGCGAATCCTAGATTATGTGACACAGTGGATTTGACGTCATTAGTAAAGTTTGCTGACATTCGGGAGGGTGATAAATTTTGCAATCTGCAGTTGTTGATTTGGCAATATTCAGTAGGTATGTTTATGTAATGACATTTTGAGATTCCTAATTCTTTGTTTTTACTTATGCCAAATTTTGGAAATCATTGTAGCAGTATCCTAATCAAACCCTTTAAGGCAGGGGTGGCCAAACTTTTGGGATCCAGGGTCTACTCCACATTTAAAAAATCGAAGGCGGTCTACCAATGGCAAAGCTAAATTAACGTGCATGTAAAATGATAAATTATTTAATTTTTCTAAAAAAAACTTAATATTAATATTTACAAAATAAAAATTTACTGATGAAAATAATCAAAGTATTCATATATCAAAAACTGACCATCCTATTCACTTTGTTTAGTTGAAATTTGGTACTGTATATCTACGACAAGTTTATCATATTGTGACTGGTACACGCTTATTGCAATGCATAATCACGAAATTAAATATTAATTTGTTAAATGCAACTAATGTTTGTTTTTGGTTCATGGTTGAAAAAGCAGATTGGCAAAGATACCTCGATTTAAAGTATGATTTCAAATACAAAATCAATTTGTATGTATTTGGAAACCTTTCCTCAAAAATTAATTTCCAAAAATCAGTATCGCTAAATATGCTCTGGATTTAAAAAACATATCACATCTTAATTTAATAATTTCTTCCTCGACCGTGACTGATGTGATATCTATTAAATGTCCTTTTTCAGATACTCCATCAATATTAACATTTTCATTAAATGGAAATATCATAAAATTTATTTATTTCAACCTAATTAAGTCAGCGAATCTTCTTACAAATTCTTCAAACAAAACAAGTTAAGCGAAATCTTTGAGGTCTCGGTTTGGATTATGGATGCACTCTTCCTCCATGTTTTTGATGTTTCTCAATTGAGATGCATACCTTTCTATAATTTTTTTTAATGTTTTAATCGCACTCATCATGTCCGTTTTAGGTTTTAAATCGTAAACTTATAACCATAAATCTTTGCACAATTTGTTTTGGGTCTTAAAGCATAGACTGTAGTAAATTTTTATTTTAAATAATTCATTGATTCTATGTCCTAAATCAGAAATTAAATTGTTAATATCAGAAATCATTATTGGGATGGTCGCGTGGACTACCTAAAATGTCTTTGCGGTCGACGCCTTGGCCACCTCTGTTATATGGACTTAACCCCTTGCTTGCCGCAAACGTATATATATGCCTCGATAAGCCGATAGGTTGACTGCCCCGGGCAAGTATATACGGCTTTTGGAAATACCCTTCTCTGCAATGCTCAGCTATCAGTTAAGTTAGACCCTTCTTTTCCACCGATACACTGCATAACTGCGCGCGATGTGTGAAAGCTGGTGGCACAGGGGAGTGAATCTCGTAAGGAATTTGTTTTGCGTGCTAGTAACCCTTCATCAGGGGGGGGGGTATATTTTTGGTATTTCCAAATTGATGCAAGAAATAAAATGTACAAACAAGAAGAAATATACAAAATTATTAAACATTTATAAAAACAAAAATAAATAAATAAATGCATGAAAACTAAAGTATATTGTGCGTAAGTGAGTTTTGAATTTCCCCCTAAAATACTTTTAGCTGTTTTCCAAATTATGATCCTTTTTCAAATTATCTGTTGAGTAAATTACTTTATCTCATCATGGTACTATTTATTAATCCTAAATAGACATTTTTTTCAATTTTTATATTATATAAATATTAATGCTTGGATAGTTTTAAATCTGAGAAAAGAGATCAATACAGTATATGCCTTAGCTTTTACATGAGATAATTTAAAACAAAGAAATTGCTCTTTTGATAGCAAAAACAATGTTAATCTCTTATAATATATTCCAATACTACTTTATTTCCACTATCCCTATAATCAAAATACTCAAATTACCATAAAGGTAATATCACTATCATAATTTCCATATTTCCACGATAGTTTTTAATGACATCAACAGGGTAATCCTTCTTAAAAGATTTATTATTACATAAAATAAACTAATTTCAACTATAGGTTGTAGCAATCCATATCTCTTTGCGTTTTGTTTCACCAGTTAATAATTCCCAACAATTTTTCCCCATTTAGGGCTGAAAAGCTAGTGTAAAGTGATTTAAAAAATTAAATGTGATTTATAATTAAATGGCAATAAACAGACCTTTTAAACTTGGTAGTTTTTTAAGCTTGCTCACAATAATCAATATATATATATATATATATATATATATATATATATATATATATTGATCCTCCAACTACAAAGTAAAAAACTATTAATTGTGAAAAAATCAATCATTTAATATACAAATTACACATGTTGTTAATCATATAACAGAATTATAAATGAAGTATGTTTAGGGATTCCATTTTAAAAAAAATTGCATGCTGAAAATTTCAAGTATAAATATTTAATCAATTTTTTTATGAGGTTTACAGAATGATTAATTTCCTCTAAAAATTACTGTATTTTTAAAACATGCAATTTTTTCTTGATAAATACAGATATCCTTAAACTATTTTTCAATATTAAATTAAAAAAGAATGATTTCAGTTCCTATGTTTTATTGCTCTAAGATAATTTATATTTATGTGTGAAGTTAGTGATGCATTGTAATGTTAAAGAACTGTAATGTTGTAGAACTAATGATCTCTTTTCTTTAAGAACACTAAAATTTGAATTAGTTTTATTTTTGAGAGGATTGATAATTATTTAAACTAACTACAATAACTGTGTTCTTTAAAAATTTATTTCATAAATAATACTTATTTATACTAAGACATTCGCATGATTTTTCCCATTTAACATTGTGGAGGATGTTAATACTGATAACAAACGTTATCCTATTATCAGTAATAACATCTCTCATAATATTGAATGAACATTTCAACAAAAAGTTCTAGAAATGAAATCCTAACAGCTTTCACTAAAACAGTTTGAAAAAATTTACACTTTGTTACACCATCTTGAATTATTCTAAAGATGGGAGATAATAAACTTACAACAATTCCAACAGTTTTATCCTCATTGCATGATTTAATATTATCCATTTTATTTATCATTTCATTGATTGCATAGTTACTGACTTCAATTAGATAGCCTATTCAAACATTTATTATTAAAAAGTAAATTTTCTCATTAAGTATGGGAATGTTTCTTGATAATATATTCAGAGAGAATCATTATAAAACAATTTTATCTATGTGTGTGAAAAGTTTCTTTTTAAATTTAAAGCATTTTATAAACACATATTAATACATTTTTTTACTATACTTTAGGGTGCCTCTTTGACTCTTGCCAAGTTGTGATCGCAATTAATTGCCAAGCTGGGCAAAATCGACTCGTGTTCTGATTGGTTAAGATCCTGTCGAGGCTCTCATTGGTTATCTGTTTGCACTGTAATAAGATCAGGAATGGTGTCAAAAAAAATTACCAAGTTTGCCAAAGGGCACTCTAAAGTATAGTTTTACCCAATTATTGAAGGGAAAATATTCAATTTACTCACTGACAATTCTCCTGCTTTTAGCTACAAAACATAATAAATATAGGCTTTACACTTTTTAGTTTCCTTATAAATTATAATTCTAATTTATTATTATCTTATTTCTGAGTGAACTAAATAATTTTTAAAGCTAAAGTAAATGTAAGAATATTTTCTCAAAGTTGTTTCAATTGTATACAAAAAAGTTTGATGAGAATCTTAACAACCCAGTAAAAATTTATTTACAAACTTTTACACATATTATTTAATCATTCTCAAATTGTATAAAGAAGATGATAAACCTTGCATTTTTGAAGATGGTAATACATCCCCAAGACATCCTGTACATTATTAAGATTTATAAGGTTATTATAAATTCAATTAAGCACACAATGACTGTTTGCATTTAAAAAAAATTGTCAAGACTTTAAATTTGATAAAAGTACAAAACAAAATCAATAACAAACATTTTATTATTAGAATGGCTTATCAATAATGTGGATACTTTACATTTTTGACTCTTCAAATGGATTCATCAATATTTTAAAAGGTTTTCCTCATCATTTTTAGAAGGATAAGATTTTTAAAAAAGTAAAAATTGATTTGAGCTACCATTGCCAAAACCCAAAATATGTTTTAAAAAATGAAGTTTAAGAACATATATTATTAAATATTAACAAATATATTAGAAAGCAGATTGCAATTTGATTTGTAATAATTATTTTACTCCATATTTTTGTCAAAACAAATATAATTAATTTTATGTATAGATTTTATAATATTAATATAAAAAAATGGAAAATTATATTTTTCCTATATTAATCACCATTTCTTTAATTTTTGAACACTTTAAATTTAACATTTTAAATACAATGATTATTTTTGATATTATCAAGCAGTACTTATAATAAGAAATTTTTATAAATTAAAATTCATAGCTTAAAATTTTTTCATAGTTTTAACATGACAATTCAAACCATAGTTAAAATTGCCATTGATCAAATTAAACTACTTCAAAGACATTTAAGTACAGTTGACAGATGAGAATTGGGTAAAAAAATAAATGCTAATCACAAATTTAAAGTGATAATCCTATGTACTTTATAAATATGGCTTTTCACTTAATCTTTGTGAATTGATTGCAATAAAAATACGCATTAAACTTGTAGTAAAAAAATACATTAAATACAAACTAAATTTTAAGAAAAGATAATATTCTAAAGAGACATTAATATTCCTTAAATAAAAATCTCAAATCTTTGTCACTTCTTAAAAAACCATAATCAGTACAAAACTTTATTTCCAATCAAAACTCACCTCTCTCAATGTTTAATCAAAAACATATTAACCATTACAATAGCAAGCATCTTGTTTGCAAAATTTAGTTTCTACTTAAATTCTATAAATACAATATAATACTTAATTTAAAGGATACGTTGACTTAACTAAGCTATAAGAATTATCAATGGGGATTGTTAAATTATAACTCATAAAATCAAAGATGTATCATATAGATACACAGACTCAATTGAAATAGATTTGCGATTTAGCATTCTTATGTTATGTATGAATGTTATGCAAGTTATATGTTATGTATGAATCTGTTTTACCGAGTACCACAGTAAAACTGACATTATGATTAACATTTATATAATTTTACTGTCACTGTTAGTAAATTTCAACTCATGATTATATGTGGGAGGATAATGTACAGGTAATTCAAATTTCTTTTGTTAATAGTATTTTTCAGATAAATAACTATACATCAAGCAAAAAATACAGAATGAAATTTTTACTTTACTTCTATAACAATAACATATTTTACTCTTAACAATACTTTATATTCAATATACTTTTTCTATATTAAATATGTTTTAAATTTTCACTATAAACTTTTCTTTAAGAAAATTTAATTAAACAATGCTTAAAGGTAATCTGTTTTTGTTAATATTTTTAACTATTCATTGTATTCAAAATGAAGATCATTCAAGTTCTGGATCATTATAGGCAATTTTATAGAACTTACAATTAATAAATTGTTGGTGAAGATATTTAAAGGACCAGTTTACAAAATTAAAATTATAGATTTTAATAAAAGAATATAGCGAAAATAAAATACGTTAATTATTCAAAAAATTTTCAAGTAATTAATAGATAAAAAAAATTAAAATGTAATACCAATACTTTATTTAAGATTGTTATTGCAAGCATTTTAATGAAATCAGCAGGGTAAAAAAAAACTGAAGTTTACAAATTCTCCGTGCGAACAAAACTCTTAATACGATTTCCCTTATTACATATATATGTATGAAGTACTTTAAAGTGATTAGCAATCACATAACACAAATAAGAGCACGTTTCAATAAATAGGCTTAAAATCCTGATTCTGAGACTTACAACAAAATAGAGATTAAAAGTTGCTAAATTTATAAATCGAATCCGAAGGAATAAAAATTATAAGAGTTCAAATACTTACTTTTGAAAATTTTGATACATGATTACTTGCACAGCAAGAGTAAAAAATTTTCATTAAATGTTCAATAGTTATCCAGAGTCTATTTAAATTCAATTCTCTTATTCACAAAATTTCTTAAAACATGCTAAAGCCGCCATTCTAAAAGAATACTGTCAAAATTTGACAGCACTGCTCCCAAATAACCGTCACCAGCAGTCTGAGTGCATTAAGTTAAACAGCTGTGATAAATAAAAATAAAAGACGAGGCAGACATATAATAAAAAACCCGCTGTCTGGACATAATGATTTCGTGTAATGCTTTTTCACTTAACATACGAATCATACTGCAATTTCTAATAAAAAATTAAAAATAAACTAATCAATTTTTTTTGTCAAAGAGTAATTACAGAATCAAACAAAATCAATTCAACATATTTATTGAAGTACGTAGAAAAAGTTTAAAAAAAACGTCCTTGATGGCGGCTTTAACTATTGTTTTTGTTGTCATTTTTTTTACCTCCTAACGGAAGAAACAAAAAGTGCTTTTTATTTTTACTTTTCAACAGTAACAAAAATTTGCAAAAAAAAAAGAAAGAAAAATGAAAAAAATTGAAAAGTTTTTAATTTGCCATAAAATGATGTGTAAAAAAAGGAAAAATACATTTAAATTTAATTGAATTATCTAGTTTTAAAAAAAGTT
>JAPDSC010137537.1:9207-41044 GCA_026290005.1 Latrodectus geometricus
ATAAATTCCTGTCACAGAAAAATATTTATAATTCTCAGCTCAAATATATCGCTTCAAAACCGTTTTACGGTACAGGAAAATCAATAGCCACAATTTATGTATGCATTATTCTTTGTATGAAAACAATCTTAAAAAGTTCATCAAAGCAGTATTATTATTATTATTGTGCTTAAAAAATATAATATTTAACGAGACTGATGTAAATCATATGCATTAATTATTCATCTTTTTTAATTATGAGATATCAAAATGTGCTAAATTTTAATAAAAATACCTCTTTTGTATAATTTTTTACACATTATATTTGTATTTCTTAATTAATTTTGTAAGCAATTTTTATTAATGATGATATTTTTTTCTAAAATTTAATATTTTTAAACAAAAAAGCTATCAAAACATGATTTGTTATTACAAATAAGAATAAATGTTCATATTTTCATTTCTGATAACAAAGTGTTCTTCCAATCATTTATTTCTCTTTCTATAGTTTCTATAAGTCATTCTACTTAAAAAAAAAAAAAGGAAGAAGAAGAAGAAGAAAGAAACACATTTTTAGTTGGATTTTCCATTTCAATAATTATTAAATAAAAAGAAAACATAATTTTAGATATAATCGCTTAAGTACAAGTTTCTCAATACACGCAAAAATAATTTATAAGAAAACGTTTAAGAAAATCGTTTTCTAGAAACGAAATTATCAGCACAAAAGAATGTTTTAACGTCTTTTTGTATGATTTCAACTTCAAATGACTTTTCATAGAAACATTTAAGTTAGAAAAAATGAAAGAGCCATTTAAGTCCACGGGTGGGGCAATTTTTGTTGATGAACGACCAAGATTTCGAAACTTTTACGATCTTCTTCGCTTGCACGTAACCTGAATGAGCCCCAAGTTCAAGGACGAAATAAAAGCTAATAAAATTCTACGATTGAATAAATTAAAACTTCTTAGGCAACAAAGACAATATTGTACAATCTTACATTTTATTTCATAAAAATGCATTAAATTTGGAAGAATCGTAAACATAAAACTTCATTTTATCTTTACCAAGACCTATTTACAAATCTTTTGGCTTCAATTAAGTAAAAAATAATCCATGTAATTATAAATAGTTTGTGTGTTTATTGAAATAAATGATTTAGCTGTTCTTTGTAAGTATAATAATGAAATATCTAAGCATATTTATGAACATTTTATTTAATGATATACAAGATATATAATCATTAAGTAAAATGTTCATATTAAATCTATATATATATATATGTGTGTATGTGAAAGCAAGACTAAAACTTGTTTTTAACATTACCGATTCAGCCCGTTTAAAGTGAATTTCCAATCCATGATTAATATAGCGGTCTAATCTAAGACTGACTTTAAATTCAGGTTTAACTTTCAGTTAATAACGAGGGCTCCTGTTTATCTAAGTATATTGTGCGCGCGTGTGTGTGTGTGCGGTAAGGTAAAGTGCTTCAAGACAATGAGCACATATTTAGAGTAAAAGTAAATAACATTGTAGTAATTTTAAAAGCATCGATAGAAAATCACCACCATGTAGCAAATAGAATTTAATAATAGGAAAGAGACAATAATTGTATTCAATATTATAAAATATTGAATCTAAAATGTTATTGCTCAATTATACAGCACAAAATTATTTAAAAGAGTCAGAAAGTGTTCAAAATTCCATCCATTTGCACTGATGCAAAAACGACACTGGCGCTATATGGATAGGTAAATATTTTTAAACATACCTGGCACCTCACAGATGATTGTTCCAACGATAGAGATTCAGTGTAAGTAAATTTCATAATTTACTAGTAAAAATCAATATTTTAAATGGGATTCCAAAGTAAATAATCAAATGGTCATACATCAAGTAATGTGAAAAACCATAGTAAATCACGTACAAAGTTCTGATTTTAATATGCACATGCGTGGTAATTATATGTTTCCTACGATGCTGAAATCCCATTTGGCATTAAATATTTGGGAGGAAACCAAAATTTTTTAGAAATTTCTATCCATCAAGCAATTTTTGACCATCTTCCTGAAAAAAGATAAGATATAAGCAACTATTCAGCCAAGTTGGTAAAAAGGATGAATAAACTAGATAATATTGTAACATAAATATTGTAATAGTATCGTAAATTAGGTTGCCTGATTCCATATTGATTGTATACAACTCATGTCTGAAGGTTGAGTTCAGAGAATAACCCTTTACATGAAGAAATTATCACTAAACATTATTAGGAAATTGTGAGCCCTCCACACTTCTGTAAGAAAATCATTTTGCTAATGCAGTGAGTCGTGGCTAATAATCCAATTGCAAGAATTGAATTCTGTGAACACGTAAAAAGCAAGTCCATTTCAATGGTTTAGTCCCTCATCAAATCCGAAACTAATTTTTCTTAGAATCATCTATTTGCAGATATAGAAACCATTTTCATAAATTTCAGATTTTGACAAATCTTTCTGAACGAGAAATTGTACTTTAAAGAATTTGTCAAAAAGCAAATTGAACAAAAAATATCATCACAAGAGATTTTCTGGAAGTAGCGTTCTCAAACATCAACTTAGGTATCATCCCAAGAACTTTGAGTAAGTCTTCTTTTGAATTGAATAATTAAATCTTTCAACAAATAAGAAAAAGCTATGAATTCAAGACACTTTCGAAATAATGTAGTTCAGCCAAAAATTCAAGAGTTTCTATAGATATAGTTTATAGATAAAAACAATTAACAATACAAGACAGTATCAGTAGCTTAATTTTATTCACCTCAATAGTTTCATGAATTGTCATGGATAACCTCATCAGAAAGTGACGAATTATGTCATAAATAATCATTGATGAATCCATGAAATATATAAATATGGGATTAAAACTTCAATCACAGCATATTTAAAAAGTTTTTTGCTTTCTCGACGCCTCGAAAATTAAATGAGCATTTTCTAAAATTCATGTGAAAAAAAATTATTTTTATTTAAGCATTTTACTTCTTTCCAAAATAAAATTTTATTAGATAAATAAATACTCTTGAGAGAACTTTTTTACACCATTTTATATATCCTCCTTTTTCTAATTTATGTGACTAAAAGTAGTTTTTGTACATGAGAGATTATATTTATTTTGGCAAAATTAAAAGCATTAAAAAACATTTAACTTAAACCTATTCTGAATAAGAAGAAAAATCTGTGATCTAGGATCTATAGCGTTTTGTAGCCAACTTGTAATAAGAAAGAGCAACACTATAACTATCGTCCTGAAATTGCATTAGAACAGGTTTTAGGGAACATTACTTCACAAAAACAAAAATTTCGAAAGTAATGACCTCGTCCAAAAACTCCCACAAAACAAATGCGTGAACTCGCGTGAATGCTTTTTCAAGAATGTATCTTTTTTACTCATTCACATGAATCATTTACCGACCCTGTAAAAAACAATTTTCTAATTTAACTATTTTTCAGTTTCAGCCCTTTCTCAAGGTTGAGGCAACTTATGTAAAATTACAATAAAAAGAGCACCCTTTTTTATACTTACCATTAAACCATTAAATAATGAACAGATGATATGCATGCATATTTCATGCTTAATATATAAGTATTGAAAATTACTTAAAATATTAATTTCAGAGTACGTGATGCGCTGAAATCTTATTGCATTTTAATAACATAAATATTAATTTTAGAAAATTACTTAGGATTAAAGCAAAAAAAAGAAAATAATAATAATCAATAAAAAAAATAAATCGAATAGTTTCCTGAATTTGAGTCTGTGTCATGTTTAAAGGTATAATTTGCTTGAGTTAAGGTATGAAGTCGAAATCCACAAATGTTTTCATTTCCTCTCTTAAATGGACAATATTTATATACATAACAGATTGACAAGTTACATTAAATTTTTCAAAATCTGCTTTAAGAATCAATTCAACAGTAAAATAAATGAAAAAATTTAAATAAATTATATTATACAGAAGCAGTGCGTAGTTGGCTGAATTTCAATTAAAATTAAACTAAAATCAACACAGATTGCAAGTGTTTCTTCATATTAAAATAAATATTTTTTATGCTCGGATACAATCATATTTCTATAAAACTAGCTCCTTATTAATTACACAAAAAATGAATTCCTCAAATTACTCAGGAAATAAAAATGTTTCATTTTTAATACATACTTATCCTAAGAACCTAAACAAAAAAAAATTTTATTTAAATATTTAAATAATGTAATTTTTAAAATGTATTCTAAAAGGAGAGCTTGAGAAAAACAAGTGTTTTAATATTTCAAGAGAAATCCGTCATTACTAATGAAAGCTCATTATCTTTTCTTGAAATTAAATAATTATATGGTGCTGACGACAAATAGATATTTTATTCTGAAAGAAACTATTTTCTCAAATTTGTGCCATTTCCCCAATAAGCTACAAATTCTCAATCGCAGTAGGATTGAAAAATTTGCGATGTATTCTTCAATTATGATAGAAAAGAATACATGAGTGATCTTTTTTTTATCATTTTTTCATTTTTTCTCCAAACCCTGAGTTTTTAATCACTGTTTTATTTGAATAAATTAACCACTGTAATACCTAATTTTAAGGCAATTTAAAATAAATTATTCATAACATTTCCTCGAATTCTTATCTTTCACTCTCCTCTTTTTTGTTATTGATGTATTACTCATAGCATTTACGAATAATTTTTTGAACTAAACCTCAATAAAGGCGTAAGTGATTGTTGATAGCATTTACGCGTAACATCAATCACGGACAATGGTATCTATTGGCGTAAGCTTCAACGACAGCGTGATTTATTTTGACAATTTTGGACACAGTAAGGTCTGCTGAATCTACATATAAATACATTTTTGTTATTTTATTGAATAGAAATGAGTTGTTAATCAAGTATGTTTATCATTTTAACCGCCATTTATTTTCCATTTTAACTGAATGAAGTTATACGTCAGTAGACCTCACACATTGAAATTTCTTATTTTTACGTTACCTGCTTTTTTCTATCACAGCAATTTTAAAAAACTTTTTTTTCTCAAAATGATTTTATTGTATAGTTTAGTGACGTATAATTATCAAACTGGTGATTGCTTTTCTAATAATATAATCTGCTTACTCCCATAAATTCCTGTTTCACGATTTAAAATTATATTTTTGTGTTACAAACAATTTTTGTCAAAAATTCATATCCATTAAAAAATTAACCACGGCCTAAACTGAAAAATGGATAATTTTTCCTGAGATATATAATAAAGTTTTGATGAAACAACTGTTGGTAATTTTTAAATATAATTGAAAGGTATATAATTTGCTTTTCCTCATATTTTAAAATTTTAAAGCAATATGTTATACTGTAAGGATTGTGTAAACTCAATAAATGTTCTTCATATTGTTTTATTCTTGTAATACAGTTTGCAATTGTAAACTAGATCAACTCTCGAAACTATACCATATATTTTAGATCTAATAGATTTTAATAAAAAGTAAAAATTTGAGATACACAAAATCATTATTCTATAGCACGTCACTCTAAAATCGCACTTTTGAAAAATACGTGCTTATAGAAAATGAAATTTTAAATTTTATTTTATGCGCAATTATATTCTGAATTTTGAATAGTCACATTTTGAGAAACTGTTGCCTTTGCTAGGTTGTTGATGACAAAAAAATATAGTCTAACCCTCCATTATGTTATTACCTTAACAAACATTATTGAACCCTTTTACCAGAGGCCAAAACTGGCGATAGTATTTAAAGCAACATTCGCAGCAGCTTCTACCATTATTCATAAAATTATTTAGTATTTTATGGCTCCAACCCGTGGTACAGAATATTTAATTTCCTAAGAGTCCTTCACAGATGCAATTAATGAGATTCACGAGGAATCATTTCAGAAATGATGCAGATAAAACAGGTTTTGAAAAACACAGCCAGTACCAACTGAAGAATATAAAATGATATCTTATCTATCAACATAATTCAATTATTAATATGACGTCGATAAATGAATCTTTTTAAATATTTTTTTTTAGCATAACTACTTTACAAACGAGAACACTGAAATGTTTTTTTGGTTCATTGTGTTATTGTGTTAAAAATTTCATAAATAAGATTATGTATTCAATAATACAAAAAATAATAATACACCGATTAAATTAATAATTTTTTTCAAAATTAATTTAGATAATAAACAAATAACGTAATGAAAAATCCAAGAAGACTTTTCAGTATATGTGAGACTATTTTCACTAGAATATTTTGAGCATTCACAATCACTCATTTTACAGTCAAAATACGTTAACTTATCCTGCTTTAAAAATAATAGTCGATTTTTCCTATAAAATAAAGTTACATGGTTATTATCGTTATATCAACATTCATTACTTAAGTAACACTTGTGATGAAGGAAAGTATAAAAATTGCAATGGGGTTATCGATAATAAAATATTTAAATAATCCATTATTTGGATTTAAAAAAAAAGAAAAAGAATTTTGCTCAGGTTGAAACGATATGATGAATCATCTTTTGACTATAAGGTCTTTGACATATCTTCCTACGTTTTAAACTCCCAAATGACATTGACATAACTTCTTTCCATTCAATGATCATATAACTTTTTTTCTTTCAAGTAAAAATCTTATCTTCCACGCGTTTTTATTCGTCTATCTTTACTGGAACGATTCAACAACTTTTTAGAGATTGAAGTTTTAACGTGGATATATATATATTCCCACTCAATAATACAGACTGATCAATTTAAAAGATTACCCATTGGTTTTTCTTATTACCCTTAAATCTAACAGATGTCGCAAGTGTTCTATCACTGAAATGCAAGCTTTCGACCTTGGTTAAGTGTGAGGGAGTGTTTCAAACATTGTTGGACTGTCATAAATTTATCTGTGAGTTAAAACAGAAATGGAAACGCACAATGTTAATTAATTTTGGGCAAATTTTATTTTCGAAAAACATATTTTAATCCAAATTTTTTTACATTATCATTCCTTATGGCAAACGTTGAAAATGTTCGTCACCATTTTAAATGCAAATAAAACCATTATCGAAAAAAGCAGTTTTTTTGTTAAATACTTCGCTTGAGAAATATCTAAAAAAACTAGGTTTGACGTTACCAAATTGTAAATAACACCAATAATTAGTTTTCTAACTTTTGGTTTTATTGACGAGATTTCTTCAATTATGATTTGTTTTAATTCATCTATGACTGTAAAACTTCTCAAGAAAATCCTATCTTTGAAATAATTCTTCAAAAGAAAATCTAAAAGGGAGGGGTTTAGTGATGTCGGTGATTAGAGGCCTTTTGGTGAGTAATTAGTGGTCAAAGAATTCCTTAAGTTATTTTATAGTTTGATTTGACGTGTGTAAAGTTTTTCCGTCTTGTAGGAGCCAGTTTTAATGGTCCTGTATTTCCAGTGAAATAATTGAAAACTTGAATTTTATTTATGTATATTTCGTAATTGAGTGGTTTGGATAATTTAAAATTGGTCGTTTCACTTTTCGCCTTGAGAATGGATATCATACGATGCAAAGACGATTCTCTTAACTTATGGAAATTCTCTTAACTTCAACTCCATAGACTGTTTACATATCAATAAGACGGAACCAAGCTTCATCATAGAAGTAAACATCATTAAACTTTTGAATGTTCTTGCGGATAAAACAGCGAAACCAAATACAAGACTACAGATTGTTACCTAGATCACTTAAACACAACGGCACGGTTTGGACATGATACGGGTAAAATTTCAAATGATTTCTCATATACTGATGCTCCTAACAACAGAATATCCCTTGCTCCAATAATAAATTCCGTATGGATTTACTTTGGTTTTGTTTCAAGGAAATTTCGATGTTAATCAAGATTTCCCGGCGTTAAGACAATTCCAATTCATTATTTATCCACATCTACTACAATTATCGCTAATCCAAATCTTTTTACCATTTTAAAGAAATTTGAAGGTTTAATGGAAACTTTAAATGTAATTTCTCTCGTGTTTTTTAATTTAGACATAACGTAATTATTGTTTAAAAAAAAAAAAAAAAAAAAAAAAAAAACACGCTTTTTTTTTTTTACAAAGTAAGGATCCATTTTTTACTGAAATCAAAGAATTAATTCATGAAGAATTTTTTTGTTGCATTCATAGTCTTACGACATGAATTTCTAAAACTTAAAATGATAAAAATCATACATAATATATTAGATTGCCAAAGGGATGAGAATTATCTTTGAACCCTTAAAATTATTTGCTTTATTATTTTCAATGTCAATGTTTTTATACCACCGTATGCTAGAATACAATTTTCTTTTAATGATTTTTTTAAGATAGGATATTTAAATTTATGAGTGACTTGAATCTTAAGTATGATTCAAGAATCTGAATCTTGAGAAATAATGTACAAGTTATAAATTAATTAAGTATATAACGTTTTCACACACACATTGAAATCACAGAGTATACATTTATGAATAACTAGTTTCTGTTAAGCTGGTTAATAAGAAATATATATCAGTTGTGCATCTCATTATTCAGTATGTGGCAAAACCAACAAAAATCTTCTTGGATTACTAATACTCGTTTTTATATATTCGAATTTTTCCGTAAATTTAATACGTAAATTCATAGTTAATGAAACAGCCGAAATAATTTATCGAGAATATTAATTTACTTTATTGTGATGATGATATTTGCTGTGAATTGAAAATTATTGATCTTTATAGTGACTTGTCTCAATAAGCTAATGAATAAAAATTGTTATAAGCTTTTTAAAAAAAAATATTTAGTGTTTTATCTTGTGCAATGACAGGTGGCGTTTTACGCTTCCAACGCATAGGTCCGAGGTCCAGTCCTAGGGCTGAGAGAGGTTGACTCAGCCTTTTATTCCTTCAGTGCAAGTATAGTTATAATGGCTACTGCTATCTGAAAGTATAGTTAGAATGGATGCTCAGTAATTTTCTGAGTTTTCTCTTTCGCAATATGGGAGTACGACCCATAATTCTTCCCAGAAAACTGTGGCGAATGTACAAATCCCTTACCATAACTGTAGACTATTAGAGTGTCTGCTATAGCAAAGTCAAATTAATCCTATCAAATTTTTGTTCGTAATAAAAAGTATAATAAGAATTTATTAAATACTAAACCTCTGATTTCACCATTTTTTAATAATTTATCAAAAATTGTATGCAGCAATTATTTAAAAAATTATAAAAGTTATTGTAATCAATAGTTAATCTCAAGTTCAAAATAATATTAAATTTCATACTTCTTAAATTTAAAAAAAAAAAACAAACCATCTTACTGATATTTTATTACAACATATTCAGTTAACTATAAATATATTGCTTATAATTCAAAAATTAGCAAATAGATGTGTTTAATAACCAATAAAACACTTTTTTTTATTTTATTGTTACTTGTTTCAAAAAAATATCTCATTGGTATTTTTAAATGCAACGTGAAAAACGTAGTTTGTAAAAAAGAAAAAAAAATCTATCAATTCAAAGTAATTATCAGTTCGTAAACTTTTGTTTCTAGAAATATGATAGTCCGCTAAAGAATGCAAATTACTCCATTGAATTCTTCGCGTAGAGAGTGTTATGGTAAGTATTGTTATTTTAAACCCAAATTTAAATTGCTGTAACAAGTTTTATATTTCAGAAAGAGGAAAAATATATACGTTATCTATTTTGGAATGTTAAAAACACTACTCCAGTATTTGAACTTGAATTCTCTGCTTGCGAATACATAAAAGACAAAATAATAAAAATTCAACATCCATAAAAACTTTATGGGAAGAATACAATCCTTATTTATTAATAAATTACCACAAATTTTTTATATTCACAAATAAACTATCTAAATATGTTGAAAATTTAAACTGCCGAATGAGTATTATTAAATACTGAATTAAAAATTAATTTCTTACTATGAGGTTTAAAAGTATATCCAAATTTTACTAAATATAAAATATATGTACATCATTAATAAAAAAATTAATAAATACATTAAACAACTTATAAGAAGTTCATTTTATTACAATAATATAAACATTGAATAATAAATAATTAAATTATATATTATTTCGAAACATTCTATATATATATATATATATCTGAAGATACAAATATTGTTTTCTTGAAGTTGTTATGAAGTTGCATGATGTATATTAAATTATTATATTATGGAAGTAATATATTCATGATTAAATTCCAATAACCATTTTATTATCATTTTTATAATAAAGATTATTTTAATATTTTCTCACAAAAAATTTGTAATTTGAAAACTAAAAATAACGAATAAAAATTTCTGGAAAAGTAGACTTTATCAAAACACCAATAATTTTATTATTGTTATATGAAAAGAAAAGATATTTAAAATATCCATTTAATTTCTTTAGAGTATAATATGAAAATTTACAATTAAAAAAATAATAATAAAATTCCATGATAAGTAAATTCTATCAATAAAAAATGGCTTTCTCTTTGAAATATATTTAATGCAAACTTTCTACATTATTGCAAGTGATAATTTATGAGAAATAAATAAATTATATAAACTTTTGGTGAAAATGAATTTGAAAAAGTTTTTTTCACTCCATGAAATTATAAAAAATATTTAAATTTATAAACAAATTTTATAATTTATTTCCTTAATAAGCATACAATTTTTCATAATTTTCTAAAGAATACAATTACTTACAGATTGAGCATCATTGTAAATATTGGTAGTTAGATTTTAACCCTTCGCATCAATAGTTTTCCAGTAGCTCACTTCTCTGTGACAACTAATTTCTACTTTGATGATCTCGACTTCAACGTTTCACAAATCCCCGCCTTTCTCAAATGACGTATTAGAGTGACGCAATCATTTCATCAACCAATAAAGGACAGCGTTCATCAGAGCTCTTTTAAAATACGAAAACAAAATGAAAATATATTTATTTTTCCGTTTTCTATTTAAAATAATGATAGAGCCAGTAAGGAATTTCAAATTTACACATATTTATAATCAATTTTAAGAAATTAAACGTTACTCTAACAAACACATAATTTTAATATTTATTAAATATTTTCCATCAAACACACACAAACTTTAAATGCTTATTTTTGTGATTAATTATTTAATTGTGTCTATTAACATTAATAATGTCTATTAACATTAATAAACTAACAAAATTAGAATAAAATGTGACAGATTGAAATATTTAAAAACTATTTAAAAAAAACTCCCCAAAATTATATTTTTATTCATATTACCTACTTATTAATTTTTTCATGCAATTAATTATAATGCTCCTATCTATTTTGAATTAAAAGTGTCCTATTTTTTAATTTGGAAAATACTCTGTTTATTTTTATGGATATCAGTTATGATGTTGCAACGCAACAGAATATTAAATTTTGACTTTAAATTTAGAGAAAACTTCGACTTAAATAATTTTTTTAATCATTTTTTATATGGACTCACCATGGTAGTAGGATAGCGCTCTTTGGATTATAAGGTCCCGGTTCAATCCAACTAATGTTGAACAACGGGAAATATAGATGTTGCACATTTTCGTCTGTCCGAGTAAGTGCTTGTAAGTTTTCCGGGTTTCCTCTTTTTGACATTTGAATATGGCTTATTCATTTATAAAAATAAATCCTGCCAGAAACAACATGGAAATTAAGATGCCTTTCACTTCGTCACTTTGACTGTCGACTACTTAGTGTCAAAATTATTCATTTTATAGGCTCACAATCTAGTAAGATTTTGTCTTTTAGAGTAGGAAAACCCGAATTCGATTCCCACCACAACTGAATAATAGATGAAAGTGGATCTTCTGCATACATGTCTGTCGGAATGACTGCTTAGTAGATTACGAGATTTTCCTTATTTACGACGCTTGAAAATAGGGCCACTATCTACATGAATACCACTTGGAAGACAAATACGTAATAGGTGCTTAAAAAAGCCTTACGACAAATTCCATCTATTCAATTGTCCACTGGGGGTATTTAAATTTATGTGGGTTCAATTCCTTGTATCAATGAAATCTTTAGAGATCACCATGGCCTAACAAAATAAAACAGAGGTCTTCAGAGTGAAAAATTCCGGTCATTATTGAACGATGGGAAATCAATGTTACCTTTCTTCCTTTTGCTATCGGAATGAATGTCAGGAGTTTTGTCTATCAGAATGAGAGTCAGGAAGTTTCCAGGTTTTATCCCTTGCGACATGTGAATATGACTCCCTATTTATAAAAAATCCTCACTGAAGACAAACACACCGAAAATATTAGAAATCATTACAACAAAGTTAGGTAGTCTGATAGCAGGCGTCATCAAAGTTATGCTTGAGGGATACTTAGCATAAATTAAGATTTACAATTAGAGTATTACACTCAATATTAAACATTTTTGGATATCTAGGAATACATTAGAAGGGATGGAAGGGTCACGTTTATTTCAATTCATTCATCAAATATGCTTTTTATTGTTCACACTTACAATTTGTTTCATTGAACAAATGGGATTATTTAAACTGATGAACACGACAAAAATATTGGGTACCTATATTGAAAATAACGTGTACTAATGTTTTCACAGAAATGTCGAAGATTCTTAAGCATCCGCCCTAACAAATACATTTACACGAAGCAGATTTTCACCTCCAGATCCATTTGCATCCTCATTGCGTTGACTACTGTTATCCAATCAGCAAACGAAATGAGTATTTTCAACTATTATACGGTACTTGATGAAAAAGTACACTCTCTCAATTCCTTAATTAAACTTCATATGAAATCAAATATATCAAAAATGCAATTCTCGGTAATACTAAATTAATTTAAATTATTAATGTTCACAAAACATAATCAAAACCCAAGACCATTTTTGGACACTACCATTACTTTCCTGCCAACATGACAAGACATGTTTTTTAAGACCAAATTCAGATTTTTCTCATCTTCACAATTTATTTCTGGCTTTATATTTTTTAAAAAAATAACTTTCTGCTTTAGGTTAATAAATTAACATTTAATGCATTATTGATATTGCTTAGTTTTTTTAATCCGAGCATACAATATCTAATTTAATAGACTTTACTGCATGTACGAACAATTTAAGACATTCTAAAAAACCTAAAAAATGGATGCCCTCCTTTTTAATTTTTTAATTAAATATTAATTCTCCTATTCCTTTTTTTGCATCTTAATTAATATAATTTTATATCTAATCCTATATATATATACAGTTTTCATTTTTTCCTTTAACTAAATAAAGTTAAGCTTTGGAACTTCATATTCAAATGATCATTAAAATTATCATTATAATCTGATGATTTATTATATTTCCGGTGATTATCCTTGATTGTAATTAATTTGATTTTTAATGCTATAATCTTTGTATAATATATGCTTTTATATACTATACAAAGATTATTAGAATTCTTTTAAAAGTAATAATTATTTATTAAAAATGTGATGCAAGAATAAATTGAAATAATTCATATCCTGTTTATCAATAAAATTCATGAATTCTCCCTTCATCATTCCATCATTCAGCAAAAAGATTTTAATATTCAAATAAAGAAAAACTTTCTTAGCGATGGCATCCTTGTGGATAGTCTAGAAGATTCATCTTTATTTTTCAGTTTTCATATCCTATGAACTCGTGATCTCACAGTTATTTATAAGCCAACATAGATTTAAAATTAATGGATATGTGCTCGCAAGAAAAAAGCACACTGTAGAACATACATAATTTAAATATATTCTTGTTCAGATTAAGCGATTCTTTCCTTATTCGAAATATTTTCTATAATTAAATGAAATGAACTTGAAAAACAACTGTTACTCGAAGCTTTAATTATTTCAATTGTATAAAATAATTAATTCTTGTTAAGAATATATCATGTACGAAGGGGAAAACCAATTTCAGTAGTTCATGGATTTGCAATTAAACATCTTTAAGGATATTAGTACATATATATAATTTGCTTAAAAATTTTATTTATATTAAGATAATTTCTGTAATATAATTTATCTGATGTGACAACTGAAGGTCAAGCGTTTGACCTGTAGTCCAATAGTTTGATTCCCACTTCAGACGTGCATTTATGCAATAGTTTGGAATCTATTATAAATTATAGTTTTTAGTTGAATTATCCCACATAAAGAAAGGGAGTAATTACACAGAGGGACAAAGAAACCAACTGACAAATAATTTTAATGTTATTTTTTCAAGTGTTTTATGAGCTCCATAATACATTCTTTCAAGTAGATATTTTTAAACGTCTCTAATTCATAAGCAATTTTCGGTCTTTAATTTGGATCATTTTTAGGTCTATTTCTAAAAACCATTATGATATCTCTAAGGCTCTTGTCATATGAACATTTCTGCTCTTTGACTTATTGTCTCAAAACTAACTTTGCAACAATCTATTACACATTTTTGTATTTCTTGTTTAGATAAATTTAAGTTCATTTTTTTCATATGTTAAAATATCTTAGATTTAGAAATTAGAAAACAGCTCTCATGTTATAAATAACTTCAAACTAAGTCAATCTGTTTGATCGAAATTTCATTCAACATGTATTCTGAATATATCTATTAAGAACATATGCTGTATATAAAGTACATGTTGAATATATCTATTCATTCTAAAGTGTCAAAAAAAAGTAATTAAAAAATAATTTTTTAAAAATATTCTATTTAATGTATTGTAAAATTTTTACAAAGATGTTATTTAGAACATATTGTTTTCTGTTTTGAACTTTTAAAAAATATTAAACCTAAACTTTTGTAATTAAAATATCAATTCAAGATATCACATAAAAAAAACTTCTAAAATTTATTACATTTTTCAAATTTTTAAAACAATATGATTACATGGTGCATTTACGAATTAATAAAATATGCCCTATTTTATTTTAAATTAATATTGCAGCCTAAAAAACAGCACAAAATCCGATAATAGCGAAATATAACCCACCGAAAATCTAATAATTAAAATACGTTCATCTGCATAGTTGCCAGAAAATTCAAATCTAAAGTTTAAAACAAAGATCCTTGGAAGTAACATTTCTGGAAACATATGTAAAGATTTATCATCTTAAAAAAATTGTGCTTTTAATTTTACTCTGATAACATATCTCAATATCTTCTTTCATTATGATCAACAAAATATTTTAATTTTTATTAAAAATGAGACTTCTCATTTGTGGCTACTAATTTTTTAAAATTTGTGCTAAAATGAATGAGCATTCTTTAAATTTATATTAGTAACTGTGATAATTATCAAAAATATAATTTAAAATATATAATTATACCATTTCTGTTTACAAAAGAAAGTTAAATCTGAAGATAATTTCCCATTCTTATAAAATGTGAGAAAAAAGAATATGTTCTGATATTATTTAATATACATTTCTCTGATTTTTTTGCCATTTAATAAAAATAATTTTTTAATTTGCATTAAAGGAAAAATACAAAATATTTCATATATATATATATATATATATATATATATATATATATATAATGTCTAAACATATAATATTTCAGTGAAAAATGAGAAAATTATAATAAGTCATTACAAAGGCTAGAAATTTCTATTTTAGAAAGTTCAAATTCTGTCTTTTATTTCATTTACAATTTTTTACAAATTTGTTGAAAAATAAATGTAACTTAATAATGAATAGAGATATTATCTTATAGTTATTTTCGAAAATCAAATTATTCTCCTTTATACTTTTTGCATCATTTCGACTAGAATGTTATCTATACATATATTGTTTAAGAAATCATTTGCATCGCTACATTGCAAAAAATTTGCCAAACGTTTATTGCTTATAGAAGTTAATAAAGGGCAAAAGCTAGATTTGATAAAGTAAATATATGATTTTTCAAATTTTAGAGGGCAAAAAAATAACTTGTTAAGTATAATATTTAATAATAAATTAATTAATAACAATAATTTTACATCTATTTTTTTCTATTGTTCATTTCTCTTATTTTATTCTCTGATATTATTATTACAATTCACTTATATTATATATTCACGTATATTATTATTATTATTTTATTATAAGAATAATTTATTAATCAAGAAGTGGTTACTTGCTTTAAATACGGTTTAATGACTAACCTCACTTTTCCATATAATGGAATTCTAGTTTTAATAGTTTTCTTTATTTTATTCCTCCATACAGTATTCAATTTTAAAAACTTCAGCGATATTGCTTTGATAATTTTCTGAAATTGTTTTCTTTCTCTAAATTGAGTCTTGACCATTTCCAGTTTTCTTGCGCTGCTGTGTCAGGTTTACCAGTTTCCCTTGTGTCATTTCATGTTCACTTGAAATCGCTAGAATAATTAGAAATAGTGTTAGAATGAGACAAAAAAGAAAAACACCATGGTTAAATTTCAATCTGCAAGGACATTAAAAATTTTTTCTCAATTTATTTTCCTTCTATTATATTTTTGATACACTTTGCATTTTTCTTGCTAAAGTAATCACTTCGGAAAATTGTAACTTCCTAAATTTTCTTATTTTATAAATCCTACTTCTTTGCTTTAAATCATGCAAAACTATGAATTTACTTTGCACTCAGAAAAAAAATTTTTATTTATATATTATATTTAAAGTTTAAATGTAACAACTAACATAATATTTAAATCTATAGATTTAAATTTTATGAAGGAAATATTATTTTATAAATGAAATATTATTTAATATTTCATTTATAAAAGTGTATATGATCTGCAACCTTCTTTCATAGCACATCGAAAATAAATTGAAGATAATTAATTTAGTTCAGGAAATTTTTGGGTGGTTTCATTTCTGTTGTAGCCCAAGAATAAAAATATTGTATTATTCATTTCTACTTGAACATCATTAAATGTTACAAATTTATCAGTTTCAAAATGTCACGAAACGGCTTCAGATTACTTGAATATATTTATTATTGAAATTTACTTTTTAAGGGTTCAGTATGTAAAATTATAGTTTTCTTGTCACTGTTAAAGTCTATTGCAGTTTCGTATTTTAAATTGGAGCCTATGACCTAAACACAATAATTAATTACCAATTATCCGTATTGTTAAAAGTACATAAAATTTTTCTACCAAAGAAATTACCTTTCAACATTAATAACAATAATTAAATTAAAGTCAACAAAATTTAGTCAATCATCTTGATAATTATGCACAGTTTTTCATACAGCATTTCATTTTACTTATCTAACAGACAACAAAAAGACAGGAGATACGCGCGAGAATAATTTAGTGTTCTCTTTAAATATTTGCTAAAAGCGAACTATGCTGAAATAAGATTACATTGCCAAAGGGTGATATTTAAAGCTGGAACTGGCAAATTTCAAGACCATTCTTACTTGCCCTGAAACTTACAGAAATTAATTTTTGAATATATTTATTATTGCTGTTGGGAAAATCAAACATTCTGTCTTACTTTATACAGAAAATGCCTGGTTAGAATGTACAGCATTATTTGATATGAACATTTATTTAAAACTATTATTGTTAAATAATTTGGATTCATGAGCAAAAATCTTAACTTTTATACAGTAAATAGCTCAGTAAATTCATTTTACATCATTCTTTTCTTTAAAACCTTTCGTAGAGGCACACGCGATCATATATACTCCAGTAAGGAAGTCGCCACAATGCACAACACTTTTTGATTTTAGATTGTTAATCTTGCAAATAAAAACCTAATTATGTCTCAGAGGAACTAATTACATTGTCAAAACTAATAAATGATCATTGTTGTCACTGCACTCCCCATACTTCCTTGTACCTAATCCAGAATTGGCCTCTAATAGATGAACATTGCGTTAACAATCGATTTATATTAAATTAAATTGTTAAAAAAATAGGAATCATTTCTCATATTGCAAGTGAATCAGGTAAAACAAGGGGATGCACTCATGGGAACCCTGTATATCATTCTCGCTTGAACTATGACCGACCTTCAAATTTTTGAGGCGAACGTGGGTTGATGTGGACTTTTTCACCGAGGAAAAGCCGGCGATTGCACCGAAAAAGAAAAAAAGTTAAAATTTTATTACCACTAAAAACCAGTTCCAGTGGTCTTTTCTAATTCGGATTCTTTTGTTTTTCTTCTGCGTAAGCGTTAAACGGAAATCTGTCACTAGAGATGATATCATGTAAAAAAAGGAAGGAAAACAAGAGGTCAGATATCTATTTAATTAAACGTGTTCTGTGCGTGTCAAGCAGGGAACACGGATATTCACGTGAGCATTTTTTTTTTCTCCAAAAATATCGTTTGAAAAGAATCATTTGAGGATTATATTTGAAAGTTCATATCAATAAACAAAGCTCAAAATGAACTTTGATGTAATAAAAAGAATATATTAAAATATATAAAGTTGAAAAAGAAAATTATGACAGATACATCTAACTAACTTTACGAATTAGAGTCATATTAGACAGCTGTCGTTAGTAGTTAATGTAACTTGTCTTTCAATCAGTAGTCTGATCTTTTTTTATATGTTATTTTTCTTTGTGTGTGACTTTATATAGTTTTTTAGTTATAGTTTTCTGATATAGTTTTTTTTATAACTATTACTTGGCATACCGAAGTTTCAATTAGGGTCGAATAACTGCAAAAAAAATGTCAATGACCACTATTTGCATTTATGAGACCAAGAAAAGAACTCCTATTAAGCTCAGATCCACCCTTGCTACATTCTCAGAAGATTTAGCGTGTATTGTGTATGAAGGTTTCATAAATTCAATTTAGGTACTTGAGATGACCAACCAATCATACCGCAGAACAAAATAGAATATTTGAAGTGGATACACATAAACTAGTTCATAACATTGATGACCCCACCTTAAACATAGCTAATCAATAAAATAGTTGTTCTCTTTATGAGGGAATCCAAGTTCAACTATTCCGTTATTCGTAGAACATTCATAAAAAAAACGATCCATACTGAGAAAACTGTGTTTTAATTTTGGAAAGTCCCTCTTTTGATGGACTATGTAGGCGTATTGACATCGTCACCTTTCTGTGTAAAAATGTGAATTCCTCTGTCTGTAAACATGGCATTACAAACTTATATGCGTTTTCTTAAATCAGTGCAGTAAATGATAATCTCCTGTTGCATTGCACCAGTGCTATATCAAATAATTATTTATTAATACATATAATTCAATACATGAATCACCAGTTTCTTTTTTTAGTTCTAAATTCCCTCTACATTGTTTTAAAAGGATGCAAAGCTAGTCTCAATTTTTTACTTCAAATTCATAACACGCTCACAGTTGCTTTTTTACAGGAACAATTCTCACTATTTATAGAATTGTTTGTTATATGTTCAGAACATTGTTTCACTTACGTGATCATACTACATAAAGTACTTTCCCTCTACCAAAATAAAAAATCAAATATGTAATTCTATAAGTGTGCTAATTACAAACAGGTAGGAATTTGATGGTACTTTATTTTAACCTAGAAAGTAAATCGCCTATTAATCTATAATCTCATAATATATTGTATTCTGTGGCTCAGTTTTAGAACATTTTAAGCAAACAATTTTTAACATTCGCTATTCTTGTAAATTTTTAATCTTTGGAAACCTATGTGTATAATAAAAGTAAAAAAATTTATTAATTTTAATGATTTCAAAAATTTGAGTCAAGAAAGCTTGTTTGTCAATAGTTACAATTGCGATTTTTATTTAGTTATACTTTACTATACTGTATTGACGAAGCTCATGATTTTAACTATAAATAAGTGTGAAAAATCTCTGAAATAGACTATAAGCAGGATTTATATGAATATAAAGACAGAATGTCATGTTCTAAAAAGAATACTTTAAGTAGCAATTTAAAGTAATGTCATGCACGTCTATTTCCATTGCGCATTAAATTAATAATGCTTCACGTCATTGATCATAAAACAATGTTAATAGTTAAGAAGGACGTTTTTCAATGTTTCAGCTAATGCGTTTCCATCTTTTTAATTTTTTTTATTTATTTAATAGGTTGGGTGACAACAGAAGTTGCAGGACAAAGGCTCTCGGTGGAATGTTTCGCGGTTAAAATGATCACCCCTCAAGGACAATGTCAGATAAAGATCGCACTCAGTGTGTGCACAATTAAAAGTTTTCTGCCAGCTCTTGAATGAAAACAAAATTGTTTTTCGTAACTTCGTTTACGCAAATTACAGGTTACATTATGAAGGAAGGTGAGGTGTGTGAGGCGTTGCGAATTAAGTAAACGTTCTACTGACATTCCGAATTTCCCCAAAATCAAGGACGGATGTCATGCTGAGAAGCAATTTCACCATTTCAGACGGACAAATGGACTCACGCATATACGAAAGAACCCGTAGAATATTTAATTTATACCATACGATAACAATTCTTTATGTGTGTATACAAAATAACAATTATATACATACGAACAAAATATCAACATTTAACTTAGATAGTGTGAAAAAAAAATAAATAAAAATGCAGTCAGTAAAAGATCACGCAAAATTAATAAAAACATTAATAAGAAATTTAAACAAACATTTTTCATAAAAATGAATATGCAAGAGAAATTTTAAAAAAAAAAATTTTAGTTGTAGATAGATAAAAAATGTATATTCGTGAAATTAAAATATCTTGTAAACATGCAATTATAATAAATATATATAATTATATTCTCGTAAAATATACAAAAACTGCAAACTTTACATTATATAATTATTAATATTATATTTTTCATACTTTCAAAGGAATTCATTAATAATTTTAACTTTTTTCCAAAGGAATTATTTACAATACCGAATATTTCTTAATAGAAACTATTCAGTAAATTATAATTAGTCTACAATGTTCATTTATAAAATTATAATTGTTATTAAAAGCTGTCTATTATGTAACTTTAATTACATAATATAGCACTATGTATTAATTGAACATTTTAAATAAAACCTCACGCGAAACTGACGGAAAGAAAAGTAGTTATACATAAGCTGACATACATAACATTCTTAAAATAATAAAATTACCATGAAATTATTAAAAAAAAATTAGGAAAACATTTATCATAAAAATATTTGAATTTTTGTAAAAGATTAGTCTAATAATTAGTTTTTATCATTAATATGTAAAAAAAAATCATTTTTTTATTTCTAATAATCGAATGCTTTTCTCCTTTTCTTTCTTGAAGCTCAGAAAAGGGAATTATTATGTAAAAACAGGTGATCGGTTTGAACTGATGTTTCGTAAGTAATGTTTCGGGTACAGTAAAGCATTTTAGAAATTTACTTATTTTTCACGGATGAACAGATTTTCTTCTTTATATTTTTAGGGAAAAAATTCTATCGGCAGAGTTCTTTAATTTATAAATACATTTTCAGGACTTTGTGCGCCTGTTAGTTTCACATTTACATGTCATTTATTTATTCTTTACTCATTGAATTCTGAGTTGTTTATTTCCGATTTTTACAGTAATCACAGCAATTATTTGAAGTACTTCTACCGAACTGCTTATAAAAGTGGTCTAACAATATCGAGCTGTTATTTGATAATATGCTTAAGTTGAAATACTTGAGATATCATCAAATAAAATGTTGACTTTAGCTTTTAAATGACTATAATTCCAATGCATACATGATGTATGAGTATTGGAAAATAATTAAGGAGAAAGAAATTTCTCTTATATATATAATACATTTTAAAAAAGAATTTTTTATCTTCTGTGATATTCCTTTTCATATCTTATAACTTTTACCATACATCTGGCATATATGGGTGTCTTTTTAGAGAATTCTGGAAATGTGCCCATGCCTTATATACAAATATGTGTTCCTTAAAAAGTTAGTTAATATGAAAATAATTCATAATTATAAGATCTCATATTAAATAACTAAAGAAATAATGTAAACAAACTCTCTATGTGAAACACAACCTGTTAGAGTATTGGTTAAGTATTGGTTATTCAATATATCAAAGCATCATTTCCAAGTACTTCTTGTAAACCAGAATTACATTCGTTCTTATTTTATTTCACTGGCGACTTTATTTTTATCGTTGGCGACTAATAATGTTAATCCAAGAACTTGTATTACCTTAAAGAATTCAGTTTCTGTATTTAACAGTTTCCAAATTAATTAATGACAACAATGTTGATAAAGTGCTGTAATTAAGCTAATTAATTTATATGCAACCACCACACAATTTATCTTTTCCTTTGTTTTAACTAAACATTTTTCATTCATGTCCACTTCCTTTGCTGCATTAAGGGTTTCTTCTGATTAGTTGCATTAAACAGAAAAAAAACTTACAAAAAATTTCAATTATGGCCAAAATTTCAATGAATGAAGTGAAATAAGTCAAACAAGTAGTTAAAATAACGTAAATAAAAGGATTTCTTTCTTTTGCTTTTATGAAAATCTCCAAGAAACTGCAACTGACAAAATTATGTTTTTTCTGAAATTCTAAATAATGAAAAATAGAATGTTAACTCTTAATACAAAGAACAAAATATCAATTCTTATTAGCAATTTATGCACTACTGAAGGTAGCAATCTTTTAAAGAACAGGTAAAATATTAATTAGATTTCACCCTTTTAATTAGTCACCCTTTAAATTTATTTATTAATTGTATATGTTGTCAACGACTCTGGTTTTTATACGAATAACTAAAATTTTTTTTGGAATTTTTGAGCCCCCTGAATTTTTATGTGATGAGTTTTTTTTTATGTTTAAGAAATAAAATTTACATATAATTAGCGTCTAATTAATTCTGTATGTTAATTATTCTGTCACAATATCTGCTCATATTGGGTTATTAATTTCAAAACCAGAGGAAAACATGATACATATCCTATTACTCAAATTTTGTCAAAAAACTGTCAAATACGTATATATATATATATATATATATATATATATATATATATATATATATTTAGGAGTATTATTTATTATTATACCTTACTTGTTATCCGTGTAATAACATATTCACACGTATCAAATTTTTAGTCAATAAATTTGTTCTCAAATTATTTAATTTAATTTTTTTAAGTAATTTATGAAAAGAAAAATTCTCAGACACATGTGCAAGTATAAAATTTTACTTCATTATATATAACAAAAACAACGTAACATTTTCAAGCGGTTGTATTAGCTCATTCAAACGAATGTGTTTTTATACAGTAGGCGCCCGTTTTCATTAATCTCTAATTCATGAACATTCATGATTTTACGAACTATTTGCTGGTCTCTAACATGATCCCATAGACACAATGATAATTTTTCCTATTTACGAACACAAATTTAAAAAAACTCTTTTTTGCGTTCTCGTTTTCAAGCCATTTTTGTTCGAGCTTATATTTATATTTGTTTTCTGCCAATTTTTTATATGACTGGGAAATTCGGAATGAAATTTTCAATGGAGAATCGTAAATCCACCGAAATGAGGATAACTAACTGCATTGTTGATGTTGATTTTTACTGATCACTGCTGATCCCGAATTTTTGAGCAGTTTCTGTGGAATTTATCTCCCTTAATTTAACTCCTATCTTAGAGCCTATGTATCAGAGTATAATCAATGTCAAATGTCGTGTGAAGGAGTGACCATTGCTTAGAATCGCTTAAAGAAATTGACGTTACAGGCTCTTGATGATCTGTGGTTGGAGTAATTGTGCAGAAAAAACGAAATCTAAGTCATTTTGACACCCAGGTTTTATTTTTCCTGACTTGAACTCGTAACCGAAGAAAGCTAAGAACATTTACCTGACTTGAGTGAAAATGTGAATACTCAATGAATTTCGATATAGAAACCCACTCCGGACGAAATTTCATCTCAGAGCTTTCTGGATGTAGACTCTGACATAAGAATTATCGGATGAATGAAAAAATGATAGAGAACTTTCAGATATCAGACAAATAAAAAACTACGTGTGCTGGAACTGCCTGAAAAATAAATCTTATAAGATTGAGGTTCTTTCTAGACAAAAACAACGATAATTTACGACGAGTGAAGTAATTCTCTAAGTTGAAAAAATGTGTTTTTATAAATGTTCGGAAACAGAAAAAATTAAGGTATGACTTTACCTAATTTCCATCAATAAAATAAAAGTAAAAACTATTTTTAAACAGGAATTTTATTTTGCCTGAGTTTTAACTATAGTGCACAATAAGTAATTTTTTAGTAATTTAGTTATAAAGAGAAAGCAGTGTGTGGTAAAAAAAAAATAATAATAATAATACTTTTTAAGATTTAGCACTTATTTTTAAACTTTACGTACTATTTTAACTCTCCCTATAATTTTTCTTTAAAACGAGCCCCTATTGTAGTAGTATTTTATTTTATTAAATATTATTTTATCTTATCAATCTAACTTATGAGGTGTTTAGCTAATTTGCCATGTACCTATTTCAGAAGTAATTTAAAACATGATGCCACAGAATTGACTGGAGTTTTACAGAAAGAGTCTCATTGCCAGTGAGACTGTTTTATAGGAAAATGATAAAACGCTGGTGTTGACATCTAGTGAGCAAGATATAATTATTTAGGTTGAAGTATTTCTGTTCATTCATATATAGAAAATGCAAGCAAAGGAAATGGCTAAAGATTTAAAATGTTAAATTTAACAAATATTCCTACATTTAGTACATCTTTGGTAGTATTACTCGTGGAAAATCTTAATTAATTGATTCTAGTTATCTCATTCTCTCAATTATTTGTTTTTAATTAGAAAAAATATTTTAAGCTAAAATCAAGTGAATGAAAAAAATGAACTGTTATATTATGTTTAATACTCCTTAACTTCTCATTACAGTCCTCTTTTAATGTTCGTTAACTATTCATAAGCTATAAGCATATTAATATAGTATAAAAAACTGATTTATTCTTAGTTTAGTAAAATGCTAGTTATTTACATTTAAATTAACTGAATTTTTTAATTAACTACATATACACATATATATTTGACATAATTTTATTTCGATTTGTCATATTTACAAAAACAATCAGGAAAAGAAGCTACAATTTATAAAAATGTCATAAATGAAAAAAGAATTTCAGGATAAAATAAAGAAAATCTTTCTTCTAGAATCATTTATATTACAAGTAATCTATTCAAATATCCTAAAAGAATTTTTGAATCTCAACTTTTTTTAAATAAAAGGTAAATATTCTAAAATTCTTTTAATTTAATCCTGAAATATTTAAAGTAATCAAATCCTTCATTATATGTTTACCCCCTATTTTACCTATGTTTACCCCTATTTTACCCCACAAAATGAAACTATATGTATAGATCAAATAAAATAAAATAAAATGAAGTAAACTAAGCTTGAAAATTTCTTTTAGTTACGAAGTCATTAAATATTGAATTCGAGGCTCCTCTATCCACTTTCCAACGCATTTCTGGTCAGTGACGTTTTGGAAAAACCGAAAGCTCATTTATAGCACTAGACAAAAAAAAATATTTAAAAATCTAAAAAAAATAGCTAATACAATTATTTTTAAATGGACACTTTGGGAATATGGAAAGAATTAACCTGTGAATGTAGATACTTGCAGTACATATTTCCTCATCCTGGTTAGGCATACATGATACTCTTCGAAGAAAAGGAAAGAATAATGTACCTTCGTTCTTGAAACGAGCACAGTTCCAGAGTAAAATACCTCATGACATAAAAATTTTACCATAAAATATATTCATCTTTGATTACTGTTTAAATTAATTATAAATACTGTAATCAAACTTTTTAAATGAAATTCAACCTATGTTTAAATTAGCTAAAACCAACATATGTGTGTGATGTTCGTGGTGAAACGCCCCCAACATCTTACAATGCCTTATCTCTATGGACATCCCAAAGTGTTCACAGTATAAAAGTGATAAAATGCTTAATATATGATGGCTAGGTTTTATATAAATTAAATTAAAAATGTATAATATTTATAGTTAAGTATAATAATTTCAAACTTTTTTACGGATAATTTCATCAGATTTAAAAAAAAATTATTCGTGTTAAAATGCTTGATTAAAGTATAAGGCGAAATTTTATCTCAGGATTCGAAATGTTCGAATTGATAAAAATAGCCAAAATTATTCATTTGAATTGAGAATTAGCGGATTATAATGCCTTAAAAAGTTTTCCAATAAACCAAATTCTACAGTTCCAAACCTCTCTTAAATTTTTACATGTAGTCTATATCATACACAGCGCAATTGTTATAGTTTGTAATAGGATAATAAAGTATACTGGTGTTAGAAAAAATATATTAAGAAAATAATATTAAAAGTTGAATACTGAATTATAATATACTAGAAAATTATTAATAAAATAAAAATCAATTAACAAGAAAAAAATGTCATGTGTGAAAACAAGTGTTATAAAATTTACGATGTATTAAGAAAATTTGGCGACAAGTGAAAAAGTACATGGAATATAATGCTTTATGATCCAGCAGATAAGAACATTACATGAATAAACTGGTCTCAACAATTTATAAAAAATAAGGGTGCCATCATTAAAACATAATCAAATCCCTGGATCAGAATCATTAAATTACAGAAATTGTTAAAAGAAATAAAAGAAAAGAATCAATCAGGACTTTATAATGATAATTATATATTTATAATAACATTTATAAGGAAGAATATATAAATTTATATTTTTCTTATAAATGTTATTATAAATTTAAAAATTAAGAAAGAATATATAAATTTATATTTTTCTTTCTTTCAAATAAAATAAGTTTGTAATATGAATGTATAAACACAATGAATTGAAAAATTAATAAAACTAAAAAAATAAATTATATAATTCATTGAAAATCATGTTTAAAAGATATTTTCTATTTCTTACTGGTATTAAATTTAATTAAATTAAAAAATGTTTCTTCAAATAATAATTGTTTTTATAATAATAAAATACTTTCGCTAAAATGTCAAGTTAAAACATTAATGAATACTTTAATAAAGGTGTCAAAAATTTGAGTGAAAGCAGTAAAACTCATATCTCAGTTCAGACTCATATCAGAGTTTTTTCAGAATTCAAAAGATTTAACTATTTGTTATTTCAATATTTCAAGTATTTCTGTGATTTAACATTCAACCAAAAGTTTAAAATCCAAATTTGAAGTACGCTTTATCTGTTATTATAGCTTTTTTATATTTTTTAATTAAAATTTTCTTTAAAAAAATTGTATAGATGAATTAGAACAATACGAAAGAATTTTTTCAGTCTTTTCATAAGTGTAATATTATCAGAAACAAAAAACTCAAAATAATTTGAGTAATATATGAAAGAAAAACATTGTACTTTTAGGTTGTTAAAGAAGTGTTTAGTTTCTAAACTTACACAAAAAATAACTGAAACCAACTGGTGAAAAATAGAAGTTCGCAATACAGAGAGAAGAGATTCAATTTACTAAATCAATACTCTTCATAAAGTGTATGTATTATTCTACGAAGACTCCGAAGTTAGAAAAAATATATTTTATTAACCTTTTTTTTAACATTTTTAGCTTGGAAATTTTTCATTTACTTTCTCAAGTCTTAGAAACATTTATAAATTATTTTGTTAAAGAAAGCTATTTTTTTAATAGAAATTCAGAAACTAAATATCATGTATACAACACGTATTCTTTATGTAAGAAAAAAATTACATTATTTTTCTTAAAGAATATAACTTAAAAAGTCAATTACTTAAAATAACTGTATTTTCTCTTTTATATTTTTTTAAAAAAAAATAAAATGAATATTCAAGATACCACTAATTGAAGTAAAAACACTTCAATGAAAAAACAAAAATATTTATGAATAAAAATTAAAAGCTTCTTATAAAGATCTGCTTAGGATTACTTATAAATGCTACAACTAACTCTTGATACTCTTAAAAAAAATCGCATTCTCTCGATAGAGTACTTAATACTCCACTTTTTTAAACTTCTACTTGTTATAGAATTTCTGGAAAAAATTTGTAATTATTAAAAAAAAAGTTACGAGCCCAAAGAATACTCCACTCATTCTTAGAATTCCCATTTCAATATTAAAATTTCATTGTCTATTTTTTATTGCCAATTTGTATTCACATTTTGATTTTTTTTCATGTCCATGTTTTAAGAAATAAAAATTAATTCTTCTGCGTAGGAACACTATATGAATCCATATTTTACAATACGGTTTTGTACATTATGATGCATGAATACAATGCATTTTTGCTCATAACATTTAGTTCTTAAAAAAATAACAACAAATACAATTCTTTGGTCAGTAATTTTTTTCGCGAGTTCCGCGTATTCTGTATAATTTTATCCACATAAAAATATATTTTGAAATGATATAGGACTTCAATGTAACAGAAGAAAGCTTCTGAAATAAATAATGCAATAAAATTTTTGCCTGGTTATCACTTATTTGATTTAATATTTGCTATTATATTTCCAAAATAAATATAGAGACTTCTTGGGTAGCATGTGAATGAATAAAATGTAAATTAACATAAAATAAAGTAAGTTTTCAACTCATTAATTTCCTAGGATTTCATATTCATCAATAAAAAAAAATTATACAATATAATGCCAGATTTTTGTTTTCCGGTGAATGAAATATAGAATATTTCTGAAATAAAGTGGCAACTTCTTACAAATCTCAATCACTGTTTAATATAATCTAATTAAACAGAATTAAATATCCCTATATATTTGCTTTAACTGACGAAAAGCAAAAATTGAAGAATTATGTACATTAGAATAAATTAAAGATACATACATTTTTAATGAGGAGTACAATTCTTACATAAAAATTAAATTTTATTTGTTTCCATTTCACACAATTTGGATTATTAGAAATTTATTAATAAAAATTTAATCAAGATTTCATAGTCAGAATAAATAAATAAAATTTAAATATATTTATTTATATTATTATTTCAAATATAAACATATAGAAATACACTACTGACCATTAAAATTGCTACACCAGGAAGAAGTGCAGATAACAAAATGATATTTATTGGAAAAATATATTATACTAGAAATAACAAGTGATTAAATTTTCAAAAAATTTGGCTGGATACATCCTGAGAAATCAGTACCCAGAACAACCACCTCTGGTAGTAATAACAGCAGTTATACGCCTGGGCAATGAGTCAAACAGAGATTGGATTGCATGTACAGGTACAGATGCCCATGCAGCTTCAACACGATGCCACAGCTCATCAACCGTAGTGACTGGCGTTTGGTGACGAGCCAGTCGCTCGGCAACCATTGACCAGACGTTTTCTATTGGTGAAAGATCTGGAGAACGTGCTGGCCAGGACAACAGCCGAACATGTTCCGTATCAAGGAAGGTCCATACAATACCGGCAACATGCGGTAGGGCATTATCCTGCTGAAACGAAGGATTTCGCAGGATTCGAATAAAGGGTAGAGCCACGGGTCGTAACACACCAGAAATGTAACGTGCACTGTTCAAAGCACCGTCAATGCGAACAAAAAATAACCAAGACGTGTATCCAATGGCAACCCATACCATCATGCCACATGATGGGCCAGTATGACGATGACGAATGCACGCTGCCAGTGTGCGTTCACCACGATGCCGCCAAATACGGATGCAACCATCATGATGCTGTACACAGAACATGGATTCATCTGAAAAGACGACGTCTCGCCATTCGTGCGCCCAGGTTCGTCGTTGATTACACCATTGAAGGCGCTCTTGTCTATGACGCAGCGTTAAGGGAAGCCGCAGCCATGGTCTCCGAGCTGAGAGTCCATGCTGCTGCAAACGTTGTCGAACTGTTCGTGCAGACACTTGTTGTCTTCAAAACGACCCCGTTTCTTGACTCAAGGCTCGTGACTTGGTTGCTCGATCCATTACGGCCATGCGGGTATTATGCCTGTCTTCTCGGCTGCTAGTAATAGGTGGCCGTTGAGATCTCGCATGGCGTTCGGTATTAGCGTCCTGAACCCATCGATTCCATATTCTGTTAACAGCCATTGGATCTCGACCGATGAGAGCAGCAATACTGCGATAATATAAACCGCAATCCCGATACGCTATAATTCGTCCTTTATCAAAGTCAGAAACGTGCTGGTACGCATTTCTCCTTCTTACACGAGACATCACAACAATTTTTCACCAGGCAACAACGTTCAAATGCAATTTGTGTATGAGGAACCGGCTGAACAATTTCCTCATTTAAACACAGTGTCGCTACTGGCGCCTGCTTTTGTCTGAATGCGCTGAAAAGCTAATCATTTGCATATCACAGCACCTTCTTCCTTTCGTATAAATTTCACGTCTGTAGCATGTTGCCTTCTTGGTGTAGCAATTTTATTAGCCAGTAGTGTATATTCCTTTCATTAGTGAGTTTATTTAAAATAAATAAAAATATTAAAGATTAAATAAATGAATTTTTCTGATTTTTGCAGTAATTTTTATTTTTGTTTATTTTTAATAGTAAACGATTATTTTGTGAGTCTAAATCCATTGTATTTTTGATTAAAATTATATACACACCTAATTTTTTTAATTGCGGATTAATTATTTGCTTTTATACTTTATTCCATTCCTATATCTTTAATTTTAAAATCTTGTTTTTATTTGTGTATTATCTCTCTCTCTATCGTTCCGAAACATTTTAAATAAATATGAATTTTTCTCGAGTAAAATCTTCTTTATTATACATTTTGTTATTTATTTCATATCTATATTTGAAGCATTATCACGAAATAGATTGTCGAGAGAGTTGCAAAACTGCGGATAGCAAATCGAGAAATCATCCGCTTAAAGCGTCGTATTTTCCCATTAGAGATGAGTGCCAACGAAATACGGAGGAACATTTTGAAGGCTACGGATACTACAAGTAATCCCCCAAATGAAGCTCTTAACATACGTGAAGTGATGGCACCTAAAAATGTCGTTAGTCCATATGTTCACCAGTCTAAGCATACTTGGTGAGGTCGATGTGTCCGTCTGTGAAACGACTGGATTTATATACTTTAATTTTGTTTTTCTTAAGCAATTTCAGTGTAATTTTTGTATATTGTTGAACAAGCACCTTCACAATACAAAGGAGGGAGTATGTTGAAACTCATGTTTCCTCATATTTGTTTATATTCTTCTTATATTTGTTAACTTTAACTATTCCGTCAGGCATTACAAGTTTTGTTGTTCTAATTTTAGGTTTTAAAACGAAAGTTAAAAATATTCTTCTAAGCATATAAGTTCGTAAAATTAAATATTATAATAAAAATATCTTTTCTTCCTGTAGTGTAATTATGTAAGTTTAGCGTTGTATGTAATACAGTACTTCATAGCGAACGTCTTTTTTCTCAAGTCATAACAAAGTTAATACGCTACTTAATGCAAAAATGATAAACATTTTCTTATTAACATAAAAATTTTAGTCAGACTTATGTACAGACTAAAATATATTTATATATATATTGTAATATATTAGTCTGCACATCAATATAAAAGCAATTGTAACAAAGGAAATTTAAAATTAATCATTTATTCAACTATGTAAATAAATGTGTTTGTGTGTGAATTCATGGCAGTTAATTATGAATTTAAATCGATTTATGTAGAAATTAAAAATATTGCAAATCAAATTTTGTGATTCATCTCTACACAAAACAATTACGATTGATCATAGTAAAGAATATCTTATAGAAGAATATCTATCTAACAAAACAACAAAATTAAATCCTTATCCAACAAAACTAGATTTTCATTGACATTTCATATTCTAAATTCAGAAAATTACATCATTGCTTTGAATATAATATTATATTTAAAAATAAATATTTGCG
>JAPDSC010137545.1:0-14458 GCA_026290005.1 Latrodectus geometricus
TTAACTGATGATCTTTTGGTAAGTTTCATTGACAACTTAAAAATGATGCCATATACCGTGATATCTTGCATGAATTAATGTAGTTTATTTTATAATTTTTATTTATTCTTCTCAAGCACATACCTTTTGTTAAAATTGTAATTTTTTCATTTTGGAGTAAAAATTTTTTCCTGTATTGGAAGTTGATTGATTGAAAGAAAAAAAAAGCAACTAGATTTAATAAAGTGAAATAGTTATTATATATCTAAATACGATATTTGGTAATAGAAAGAAATTTCCTTCAAAGTTATTGAGTTTTTAAAAGTTAGTGAATCTTATCAGCTAGCTAGATAATTTTAAATTGTCATAAGAATTAATTATTCTCGTCTATTTATGTACTATTATAATGCTGCTTATGCATTTATAGTTAAATGTTAAATTTTTTCTTGAAATTTGAGACTTAATTAATTTCATCTGAAGCATTATGTTATGTATTGATGTTATCTATTTTGTTAGAAAGAATTACTTCTAAATAGTTAGTAAACATCACTTAAATATTCCATATTATATTGTTATTAAAATGAATTATATTTGTACAATCTTTTCTTTGAAATTTTCTGTAATTGTTTAAAAATTGTTAATTTAACAGTCTTTAACAATTATATTAATAGAGTATCCCATGAAAAACCTTATTTCAAACAGTTTCTTTTATTATCTAGAAAAATAGTTTAGTATATAACACAGGTATCAAAACAGAAAACTTCTCTAATTTATTATTTATATGATTTTTGTTTGAAAGTATGAAATGTGTACCTTATATATATTACAGAAGCATTGATAATATTGTGTTTTTTGTTATTATAGTAATAACTCCCCGGTAAATTTTAAGTAATAACAGGAAAGATAAAATAACAGGTAAATTTAATAATAATTTGGATAATTTGCCATGCAAATTTAATCTTAAACATTCCATGTTTAGCTGACACTGATAATATGAGTATTGGACTATTGCATCAAAAATTTAGTTATGTAAATGAATACCACAAATGCTTAGCAATTGATTTGTAAATAAAATAAAATTATCATTAGTACTTCTTGGATGATTATATAGTAGTTGCAAGTCAAAATAAAAAGCTTGTTGGCAATATATTTAAATATTTTAGCATGACAGTTAATAAGTGATAATTCGTTGCTTGAAATTCAAGATAACTTATTTTTATTCTAGAAATAATTTATCTTTATTTAATATAAATGAGATATTTTCAAATTAGTCAAACATATTGTCTGCTAAATTTTTCAAATTCATTTAAAAGATGCATGTGGAATTTTTAATGGTGAGTGAGAAAATAAGGAAATAAATTTGTACTGAGTATTCTTCATTTCAGCATACATTCAAGCTTAAAAGTCAAAGAAAACTCATTTATAAGACAACTACAAATGATGGTCCAAGAATTCTTGATCCAGATGAGCTTCGAGTTCGCCATGGTGGTGTCCTTGGCCTTTGTGCATGTGTAAATGCTTATCCATATGATGTACCAGAATTTCTTCCAGAAATATTAGTACTTCTTGGGGATCATTTGAATGATCCACAACCAATATCAGTAAGAATATATTTCTTTTAATTAAATTTAGTTTGAAACAGTTTAATGGTAAAGTATTATACATTGATTAAAAGAAGGAAACCTGTTTAGATGAGTTCAAAGTGTGATTTGCAGTTTAATGATAAATGTTTTTATCCACATCTTGCAGATTCACTTTTTACCTCAAATCTATTTATTTGTAGTGGAATGAAATCTACTTCAAATTATTAATCTTGGTTAAATTAAATGTGTAAAAAAGTAATTATTTAACAGTAAATTATATTTTCCCCTCAATTATTTTACTTCAAGTAAAAATGAAATTGATAATTATAAGCAATTTAACACTAACAAAATAATATGAGTAATATTGTACTTTTTTCCCCTAATTGTTAGAATTTCGCCTCAAAGAATGTGCAAGTCCTAAAAGTTTCCAACATTTTCTTACTTGCAAATTGATCAATGCTTATTATTTCTTTGAATGAATAGTCAGTATTTTATGGGTATTCATTATTTAGGTAAAGACTATGGGCTGTGGTTGCCTAGTTAGTTAAGATGTCAGTCTCACAATCAATAGGTTGTGGGTTTGATTCCCCGCCGATTGAAGACAGTCGTGTTCATTAATGGCGACTAGGGCACATAAAATGTATCCTGGTCTCAATGTCTTCCACCTTCCCATTCCAAATTGATATCTCTGGGGTTAGTAAGAGCCAGGCCTTGGGTTTTCATTGGTTTCCTGTCTTTAAATTCAAAGGCCCAGATGGTGCTGCCATCTATGTGCCTAGTTGTACTTCCACCCTCTTGAGAGTGTGTTCTGTTCAAAAATGGAAGGGGCTTTTTATGACTTCATTCACCCAGTCTCAGGCCTACCAGCTTGGCTCCACCAAGTGTCATAAGATTAACAACAACAGATTAAGACTTAAAGTTCTTAATTTAAGAACAATGGAAATTAGTCTGCAAAATATATTGCAGAAAAATTGAATCCTTTATTGTACGTCTCATGATTAAAATATTCATAATGCTATTGTAATTTTAAATTTTACAACTATTAATGGTAAATTATTTTAATGACAATATTTAATTCTTACATATATGAAATAAACATTTTGAGTTCTTTAAACAGCATATGTTAATGGGCATAAGGTCACAATAGACAAACAAATCTGAAGTATTTTGCCTTCACATTCAAAAAATGACCATAAAGCTTTAAAAAAAAAATGTAGCACAATTATGAAAATCTTTTACTAGTTCTAATATGAGTAATTCAAAATGATCCATAGATTAAGAAGAAAAAAAAATCAGATTTGTTTCTGTGATGGAATTCCTCATAAAGTTATTTATATTTATGGAACTACTTCATAGGGTACCTCAGTTTGAAAAAAAGATTTTATTCATTTTAGCTTCATTACACATATTGCATTAATAATTATTATGTTTCCACTAATAAACAGTTTTTTCCATTTTTAAAAAAAAAACAAATTTTTTTTTTTTTTTTTTTTTTAAGGCCGTGGTGGCTTGCTTGGTTAGGGTGTCGTTCTCGTTACCAAAAGGTGGTGAGTTTGAATCCTGGCTTAGCTGAAAATCTGTCATGTTAACTGGGGCACATAAAATATGTCGTGTCACAGTGTCCTCCATATTCCCATTACAAATTAATACCTCTGGAGCTGGTTGGAGCCAGGTTTTGGGTCTTTACTAGTTTCAATCTCTAAATTGGAAGATTTAGATGATACTGCTACCTATGAGCCAAAAGTCGTACTTCCACCTTCGTATGAGAGTGCTCTATTAAAAAAAAATAGGAGACGCTCTCTGTCTCTGACGGGTGGGCTTGGTTAGTTTAGTTTTTTATTGCTTAAATATACATAAAGATAATGATTTTACTACCTTATGTGTAATTTTATAAATGTGATAATAAATATTAATGTTTAACCATTAATTAACAATTTTAAATTAAAGTGTACAACTGAAAATAATTATTAAGTTTGATAAATAATCAAAATTTATATTTTCTATTGCATTGCTGATTTACAATATTTGTATAAGAGTATGAAAAAACATAAATGCTATCTAATTTATATACTTTAATGTGTAATTTAAAAATGAAATGTTAATTTTATTCTTGTCAATTAATGTTTTTAAGGAAAAATATGTAAAAGTTTCATTTTTAGTTTACATATTTGTTTAAATAATGTAAAATTTTAAAAAATATTTTCTCTGGTATATGCTATGTATTTTTAGCCTGAGCTCTATTTTAATTTTATTTAATTGCTACAAAATTCTACATTTATTTCTTTTTTTATATAGGCTACTATTAAGAAAACTCTTTCAAGCTTTCGAAGAACTCATCATGATAACTGGAGAGATCATAAATTAAAATTTACAGATGACCAGCTTGCTGTGATAACTGACTTATTAGTATCACCTAGTTATTACGCATGATGACATTAATTTAATAATTCACAAATTGTATCATGGTCCGGTGTTTTACATATAATTTCAAGTGGATACACACACCCTGAAGCATGAGATTTTTTTTTTTTTTACCCAATTTTAACCAGTATTTTTTTAAACCTAAAAATGTGTGGAGAAGTTATGACTTAAAATATGGATTGTATTATGTTTTAGCTTCAATGATATGTTTTGAAGCAGTTGTTTGAATCTCTTGTGATTGTTCACATTTCAAATCAACAAGAATTTTATTTTAAAAAAGTTGGCTGAAATAGAAATTTTTGAAAAAATATCGGCCAAATAAAAAAAGTGGGTTAGTGGTATATTTTAATATTTTAACAATTAAAATGATCAGGGAATTTTCGAATGTGTAATTTTTTCCTAGTTGTTCTGATCAAATTATGTTTTCGCATGTTTCTTATTTATTTTGTTTCAATATACATTCTTTGTATTTGTTTCTTTCCATAAGTAAGATAGTTTGTGTAAATATTGTTGCAACACTTTTCTGAAATATCAATTTTGATAATAAACTAATAAAAATATGTTTTTTTTATTTTTAGAACTTTGTTTCATATATTTATTTTACATACAATTTTATAGATTCTGTTTCATTACCTGCGTCTAACTTTATAACAAAATGTAATTGGTAGGCAAGTGTTTAGACTACTCTTTATATAAAATAATGGTGATAATATTGATAAGATATGATTTAAAATACATATTCAAAAATCTTAGGAAAATTTTTATTTATATGATATAAAACCATTTTTATTTTGTAAAATAACTCAAAGGATTTTAAGAATTGAATACTGCGAATGTGACATTTAAAAAATCTTTAAACTGTGCATCAATAAATTAAAACGACAAAATATATTCTCCAATAGACAATAATTCCTCAATTACATTGAAATCTTACTGATGCAATTAAGGAAAATGTATTACTGGTCCCCTCCCCTCTTCCTTTAAAAACCAGATGTAGATCACTCTAATTGTATGCATTAAAATATTTTCCTGGGAAATGATATATCAATACAATTTTGACCTTAAAGGATCTATATTGGGTAAAATGTTCCTATCCTCATTAATTATTGCTAATTTTTCTGTAATGATGAGTTTTCAAAAGAGAGTGTGATGTTTATTTTAAGCTTTTACTTAATAAGCAGAAGCATCGAACATGATTACTACTGAAGAAAAAGTTAATAGGTGGCGCTGTCGCCAATAAATTGTCTGATTTTATTCATTTTTGATTAGGTTTTGATTGAGTTAAATTCTTCCCACCTTTCAATAGAAATACTTCAAATAAATAAACATACTTCAATAAATTTTTATAAAAATATAATTTATTGTCTTAAATTTGTGTTATTTGATGGTTAATTTATGTTGTATGATCATTTTTTAGTCTCCCAAGCCTTTCAATTTTAGGCTTAATTTGAAATATTTAGATTATCTCAATTTTCTTAGATTTACCATACATGTTTTTCTTTTCATAGTGCATCGGCTGGGAAATGATCATATATTATTTTTAGTACACCCATGATAGATTATTATATTTAAACTTGGATTTGAATGCTATTGGATTACCTCATTTTGCAACAATTGTGCAATTTGCGAAGATAGCCTAAGTAGAATGTATACTTTTATGTTCTTTGCATGCAAGGATGGAAAATGGAAGGATCAAAATGGAACGTGAAAGATGCCGAAAATATAGGTCCTTTTTCGTAGTCCTAAGTCTACTAGTTAACGAATCAGATCGAAAACTTGATTAAAAACAAGATTTTGACATTTTAGAAGAATATATAAATCTAATTATTATTGATGAACTTGTTATCAGTTTTTTGAAAGAAATAAACAAATTTAAAATCTATCTTATCGATGCTGGTTTGACCACTTTTCATGACTATATCGATAAAATATCGTTTGCAATTTTTCGTGCTCAAAAAAGATAAAAGCAAAAAACATTATAAATAATTGTAAACACCACTGAAATACAGAACATTAGTTAAAACTCTAGTAACCAAAATGAACAATTAAAATTCCTTAAATTGAAAATTAAAAAATTCTTTAGTAATATTGAACACTTTACTAGTTTCCAGAATACATTCTAAATTACCATTGATGATAATAGCGGGTTAACAAAAATTGATAAATTCAACTATTTAAGCTCATATTTAGGTGGATCAGCATTGAATATTATTGAAGATTTCTAAATATCGGATGATAGTTATGATTCAGCTATGAAAACTTTGTAAGAAAAATTGGTCGTAAGGACCTAATAATGAATCGTTAAATCTCCTCCTCGCCCCCACATCAAGTTTAAACTATATAAATCTTACAGTTAAGTTCTTATTGCTGTTTCGATAAAAATATTTGGGCAAACAATTTAAAGATGAAATATAAAGATTCGTCTAAACCCGATATTCATAAATTGTTAAATTTTATCGATCTCGAAATAAAAAGCAGAATTATCTGCTTTCTCACAAGCCACTCGAAAAACCCAAGGCCAGATCGACTGCGCCTTCAAGAAGACCGAATCATCAACTTATGTCTTCTCGGTTGTTTCTCACACAAAAAAATCTTGCATATTTTGTAGAAAGGATCACTTGGCAGCGATCTGTAATCTAATATCGGATGATATTAGATTACAGAAGCTTCTAGCAAATGTGTTTTATGCTTTGGTATAAAACATTGAATTAAAGATTGAAAATTGGTATTTATTTATAACACGTGCTCGGAAAGACACAACCAGACTATTTGTTTTAAATCATCAAAGGATAAAAATAATGCGTTTCGTGAATCAGAAGTTAAGCCCACAATAATTTCTGCGGTTGTACATAATGAATCGAATAAAATATCTTTACAAATCTGTGTAAAAGTGAAATCGAAAGGCAGTGAGTTAATTCCTTGTTTATTGTTAGATGGTGGCTCCATTGGTGTAGTGCTAATTTTTTTTTTTTTTTTAACGGAACGCATATATATAATTATATAGGCAGGGCCGATCCTAGGTAGGCGGCCGCTCTGTGCGGTCACATGTCCCAAATTTAACGACGGGGGGGGGGGGGGGGTTTTTCTTTGAATACCCGGGGGGGGGGGCTTTTTTTTTTTTTTTTTTTTTTTTTTTTTTTAGGTCTTATGTCCCAAATTTGAAGACGGGGAGAGATTTCCCCCAATTTTCGCCTGTCATCAGGATCAGCCCTGTATATAGCAAAAAAAGGAAAGGAAACGAAAATCATTACGAAAACCCATTTTGTATATTATATATATATATATGTAAGTAGTATATGTCCGGTCTTCAGGACACTCAAAAAACGCTATATTTTTTGCAAAATAAGACCTATTTTGCAAGTTTTATAGCTGTTTTTTGATGAAAAACTGTAAAAATAGAACATTTTCAATTTTTAACAATTAAACAAAAAAGTGTTTTTTCAATAAAAAGTGATGATTTTTCACTATAAAATGCAGTATTGTTAGCTTTTTTAAGATGTTTTATGATAAAAGTTAGATAAAATTGAGTTTTTTATAGTTAAAATTCAAAGGAAAAAGTATGTTTTTTAATAAGAAATGCAATGTTTTTGTAAGTTTTTTGAAAAGATAAAAGCCATCGTATGTGTTTTTTTAAGAATATAAAAAATTACCTTTTTAAAAATATAAAAAAATTACTTTTTTAAACAATTTTTACCTAGATACCATAGCTTTATTCGTCTATAAACTTTGTTAAAATTTTCATCTGAAAGTTGTATTTTCATCATTACAGAGCAATCATTGACTTTTTGTAAATTTCTTATTATAAATTCAGGAGATAAATATTGTTGGTATGTATAAATATTATTCCAATCTACATGATCTTCTAATTTTTCTATTGTTTCTTCTGACATTTTATATTGATATCTTGATACAAATGACATATTTAATTTGTTAACATTTTCGATTATAAAAGAATCACTGAGAGATTGAAACTTTGATATATGAGACCAATTTATCTTATCACTGTATTCTTTTAAGAATTTCTCAGATAATGTTTGATATCTTGAAATTGTATCCCAATGAACCAAATCTTCATTTTCTATTAGAAATGACTCAGAAAGAGGTTGATATGCACTAATATATTCCCAATCAACCTTATCTTTAAATTCCATTATGAAAGGTTCAGATAATTTTTGATACTTTGAAATTAATTTCCAATCTACAGTATCTTGAAAATTTCTAATTAAATCCTCAGTAAGAGGGTTTTTAGCTACTTCTATCCAATCAATTTGCGCCATTTATTTAGATTAAAAAAGTGAATTCTTTTTTTACATATTAAAGCTTTATATTGTTTTGATATCTAAATACTTTATAAAAAGATTTCAAAGAAAATCTATTTTTTCTATATGTAAGAAAGGTTTTAAATTATTTGATTGTCCATCACTACCAATTGATAATTTAATAAGGTCGTTTCTTTTACCATATGCAAAACATGTAACGGATTCGGAATCAGTTGTTAAAGGTCTAGTAAATATAAAATCTTCTCCAATTTGTAACTGTATTAAAGGACTATGTGTAAGATATTCAGATTTTAAAAAAATTGTAATTTTCATATGCATATTAGTTGTTAGTTTTAAATCTGGTTCTAATAGTTTAGAGCTCATTAAATTAAATTCTACAGGTCTGAAACCTCCTGTATGATATGTTGCATATCTCTCTTTAATAGTAGCATAGAAATTTTGAGAATCGACATATTCTTTTGTTGCGACGTCTTTATTTATCACAGGATTTGCAACATTTGTAAGTCTTACATTTCCAAAATTATACATACCATTTTTAATTAAAGAAGGTACATATAATCCATCGTTATCACGTACTAATATATTATCATTCTTTTTAGTATTAATGAGTGTTTTTCTGTCTACGTAATATTTATTACACACATCGTATTTATCAGTAGGAGTTGGAACATTAATTATTTTTTTGTTTTTAGAATCAAAAGCATTCTCTTTTAAAACTAAAGCATTCTTTTCAAAGTAACGTTTATTAACAGCATTTTTTTCATTCACAGGATCTTTTATATTACCAATTATTTTATCTTTAGCATCAAAACTACCTTGACCTGAATGTATTAAACTTTTTTGTTCTAATTCTTGCACAATTTTATTCACATAATTCATATTAGCTGAATCATGTAAATCTTTTGGATCTGACAGATTTGAAATTCTTTTATGTTTTGCATTATAGTTATCAGAATCATAATTAATAAGAGAAGCATCTGATAAATTTATAACGTCTTGTTTAAAATGTTCATGAATTCTATCCACATATGATTTTGTAGCAGAATCAGTTAATTCTAAAGGTTCATTTACATTTCTTAAATTCTTTTTTTCTATATCGTAATTTCCATCGTTTGTTAATTTAAATCCTACACCTGGAGGACCTGGAGGTCCTTCTTTTATTTCATCATCAAACAAAGGATAATAAGCTGTCATTTATTAATGTAATAAACTCATTATGCTTTCAATGTTTTAATCATCGTTATTTCTTCAGATTGCATGTTCATAGAGCATTTGTTTCTTTCTTTCAAAATGAAGTAGAAGAAGTAATTTTTAGTAGTATTATTTTTTAATCTCCAATTGAATTCAATCATTAAATTATTCAGGTTTGTATAATTTTCATGATTTTCTAGATTAAAACAAATTATAGGATATTTACTAAAATTTGAATAATCAATCATGCAACCTGTTTCAGCATTTATGTTGTTCATTCCTGCTTCTAAAAGAGCTGTATATATTCGATTATAATGTTTTTTATTAAAATCCATGAAACAACTTACTGTTGGAATTTTTATGTTATTAATCATTAACCAGCATTCTGTCATATCCAAGTGATCAAACATCATGTTGTTTTGGTTCATATTTTCATTTCTTTCATCGTATTGAGGAATGACGTATAAACTTAAAACTTCATCAGATGTAGCAGGAATATTATAAGATCCACTAGCATTTTTAGTAAATAAATTTGATTTGATAATATTATAATGATCCCAATTTATTTCTATTGGAGTATCAGATAGTTTTAGTTGATTGAATTTTACAGCAGCTGAATTTTTAAATCTAACATATGGTAACCAGAGAGATAAGTCTTCAACAACTGCTTTGAAATCAGGATTTTGAATATCTGTATATAACATATTTTTACTATCGTTTCTTTGAATTTCTATTTTAATTTGAAATCCTGTAAGTACTTTTTTATATTCTCCGAAAAAGTCAAATATATATTTCAAAGGTATCCATATTCTTACAGTTTGACTACCTTTAGTGAATTTCCATCTTTTTGCAAATCCATCATTATATTTTTCATTCATTTTAAAGTTATTATAAAAATCAGTAATTTTAGTTGCATCCACCAAAGTTCCATTATATTTGAAATTATTTCTGTCTGCATATTCAGAAGTATCCATATAGAAAAACATATTAGTAGCTTCAGATGTTGAATAATCAGGTGTGAAATTTATCAATCCTAATACTTGATTCATGATTGCTTTATAATTAATAGTAGATTCAATTTCAGTATTTCCTATTGTTAATCTGCTCGAATTAATTAAACCACCACCATTTACAAAAGTAACATTTTCATTATTTATATTGCTTCCATCACCTTTTACAATTTTAATTTCTTGTTGCAGATAACCTTCAGAATATAATATATTAGCATTTGTATCATTTATAAAGAAATTATATGTGGCATTTTCATATGGATTGTTTTTATCTCTATTCTCCTGTTTAATTTCTCTATATTCAAAGCTTTCAATTTCGTTATTATAACAATAACTGGTATCACTCAAATCATAAATTTTGTTCATTTATTTAGGATAAAAAATTTTCAATCCTGCACCATGTTTTTTCTTTTTTGATAAAATCTCATTTAATTTTTCTATTATAAAATCTTTAGATTTTTCTTGTATAATAGGTTTAGCTTCTTTTCCTATAGCACCTATTAAATCAGAAAAGAAACCTCTTCCTTCTATTTTTTTACTCTTTCTGTACAATCTGTGTTTGTTCATTTATTTAGTTATAAATCTGTATTGTACCTCTTGCCTATTTAAACCAATTAGTTCACCTCGATGATTTGTAATTTTCATTCTAATTCTATGTATGGAATCAGATTTAACAGGAAAAAATATAGGTTTATCAAATTCTTTAGAATATAAACTTCCAGGAGGATTTGTAGTTGTAAATGAGTAAATCACATCAGATTGAAAGTGATTTATATAAGCACCATCTACTATATCACAATGAATATAAATATTATCATTTCCATTTGCTATATCTGCTATATATTTACCTTCTTGTTCTTCATCTTCATATATTTTTGCTTCAAATCCTAAAATTTTGTACAATTCACTTTTGGATAAATCAATTTTATAATGTTCTTTTAATTTAATTGCAAATCTTTGTCTTTCTTCTATAATTCCAAATAATATTGGAGAATCATTACCAAAGTATTTAACCATATAACGATTCAAACCTTTTATACTATAATGACCATTTGGAATAGTAAATTCAATCCATTTCTTACCATCAAAATATGAAAATTTATTATTCTTCTCAGTAATATTATTCCATGAAATATACATAGAAAATGACTGAAGAGCTATTTCCTTAAAATTAAAAGGGTTAGAATATTCAATAGTAAAATCTTCTGATTTACTAGCATTTTTAGAATCTAAAATGAGGTACTTCATTTATTTATAAGTAACTATTTTTTCATTGGAAATACTAGGTTCTTGAGTAAATGAATATAAAATATCAATAGGTGATTTACCTTTATTTCTTTCAGTTATATATTTCATACAATATAAACCACATTTTACAGATGTAGGTTGTTGTAAAAAGCTAGAATTATAACGAATTTCTTTTCCTGAAGATTTTAAATAATTTACAATATTTTTAGGAAGAAAATCATTTTTAATTTTTATTTTTTCAAATTCATATTCTCCAAAGGGATCAAAATATTCTACAAAATCATATATTGGATCATTATAATAACAAACCCAGTGAGTTCCACTACCTGTAGATACATCTAAATTAATAATTCCGTTTTCAAATTTTCTTATATTTTTAGGTAGCATATCTATAGTAAATGTACCTCTAAATCCTTTTTCGTTTTTCATATTTTCATCTATTATTTTGTTGGATATTCCGAGGGAAGATAAACCCCCTTTCCATAACGTTTTTTTTTAATCCCAGATCCTGAAATTTTATCTAATAATTTTTTAGTACCCCATCCAGCTGCACCACTAGCAGCTCCAAGTCCTAAAGATGTTAGAATAGGAATCAAGAATGGTAAGAAACCTCCAGTCTTTTGTAATTGAGTTTTACTAATTGTAATTCTTTTACCTTTTGCAATTTGATTGATTTGTGTATTGGTAAGATGTAAATCATAATTAGGAGTTTTACTTTTATCTATTTGCAATGAAACTTCTTCCCCTTTTTTATATCCAGATTTTAATTTTGAAATTTGATTATCACTCAAATAAACTTTTTTTGTTACATACATTTATTTAAAGTAAAAATCTTTTATAATATTCTTTTACAAAATCATTTGTTAATGTTCCTTCTTTTAAAAGTTTATCTAGAATAATAATTATTTGATTATATAATTTTTTAGATTTAGAGCCTTTGCATATTTTATTTGTTAATTCATCTAATTTATATTATTCCACTGCCTATATATTCATTTCCTGCTTTTAGAGTATCCAATGCTTTTATATAAATTTTTAAACCATTCATTTTAGAATCAGCTTCATCTATTTTATTTTGTATATTTCGTTTTTTCTTTTCACTAGTTTCATAATTTCTGTTTTTAGTTAAATTTCCTTTAAGTCTTTTATAATCATCTCGTTTAGATTTTGCTATACGAATTATTTCATCTAACTCTTCATCTGTTTTATTTAATAGCTCAGAAGGCAATTCTAATTCTTCATTTTTAAGTAAATCAAAATCTAAATTTTTATTAAAATTCAATTTTATTATTCCTTCAGCTTTATCCATTAAATTTCCTGCATCTGAAGAATAATCTAATTCCAATTGTTTAGATGATTCATGTTGAGGTATAAAAGACATATTATCTGCTAAATCTTTTATAGCATATTGAATACTTTCAAAATTTTGTTTTCTTGAAGTTTCCTGGTCTTGTAATTTTTCAATTACAGGTTTATGAAATTCTTTTAAAGATTTTTGAATACCTAAATCAGATTCAAGTTTAACTTCATTATTTTTTCTTTTTTCAGATTGTAATTTTATTAGTTCTAACTCGTTTCTAATCTGTTGTTTTAATTTCTTATTTCTTTCACGTTCAATAATATTCATTTATTTATCAGTAAATTATTTTTTACTACGAGTAGATTATTTTTTACTCCGAGTAGATTATTTTTTACACCTAGTAGATTATTTTTTACTCCTAGTAGATATTTTAAAAATAAATAAATGATAAAAATAAAAGATTATACGGAACCTGAAGAATTTACAGATGAAAATCAAAATCCTTCATTACCAAAACATCCTTTTAGACTTTTAATTGTAGGCAGTTCAGGATCAGGAAAAACTAATTTACTTGTTAATTTAATATATGACTATTTGAAATTTGATGGTTTGTTTGTATGTGCCAAAGATATTTATGAACCAAAATATATAACACTGCAAGAAAATTTTACAATGTTTAATGATATTGAAAGAGAAGATATCGTAAATTGTAAGAACCTAAAGAGAAAAGAATTATTGTTGGAATTGTTTAATAAATATAAAAAAGAACAAGTATTATTTTCTTCCGATTCCAAAGAATTCATAAAAGTAGATGATTTAGATAAATGTATGAAAAATCTAGTAATTTTTGATGATTGTATAACTGAAAAAGATCAAAGCGATATAGCTGAATTGTTTATCAGAGGAAGAAAGAAAAATGCATCCATTATTTATCTGAGTCAATCATATTATTCTACTCCTATTAATATAAGAAAGAATTGTAATTATTTTATTTTCTTTAGTTTACAACCTAGAGAAATCCAACAGATTATTAGAGAAATTGATGGAAATCTTACTAATGAAGAATTTAAAAAATTATACAAGAAAGCAATTCAAAAGCGTTTTGATTTCTTTATGCTGGATTTAGTAAATATAAATATGAGATATCGAAGAAATTTTGAGCCTTTATAAATGGAAGAATATTTGGAAAAGAGAGTTTATATATATCGAAAGTCTTATCAACTAATGAATAAATTGAGTGTTTCCTTATCAGTCGGTAAATTTTTATTTAGTGCATCTGGTTTATCTGGATTCGTTTTTCTTCCCTTATCAGCATTGAGTATTACAGCAGGCGTCATTGAAATAATTGATAAGTCTTTAAATATTTCTGCTAAAAAGAGTGAATATAAACAAGCTTATAAGTTTTATAAACAGCTGTTAAATTTATTGAAATCAAACAATTTGACT
>JAPDSC010137549.1:0-10589 GCA_026290005.1 Latrodectus geometricus
TTCTCATATTTATTTAATTATTATCAATATTTTGTAAATAAATTCCGAATATGTTCTGAAAATATGTTAATGTTAATATCTTCAAATATGTTCTGAAAATAAAGATGCTTAAATTTGTTAGAATAAAAATTTATGTATATAAATTTTCACAAGTTTTAAATTTTCATATTAACACCTGCAATCATATGTGCAATGAGTAGCAATGAAATTAATAGTATGTAAAAATTTTGTGTAATTTTACATACTCAAATTTTCATAGTATTTAGAATTTTCATTTGTATTACTATGTAGTGAATAATTGGAAATATAATTGATAAACTTGAACATGTAGTCTTGGTTTTTGAATGCATAGCTGTTTGTTTCAAATTTTCAATGGCTTTATATATTAGCATAATGAGTTAGAATATTTAAAAAGTTAAAATTATTCTTTGCAGATACATGAAATTTTTATCAATATTTAACTGAAAATGTTTTTTTTTTTTTTTTGTTTAAACAGACTTTAAATTATTTATTATTTTACTTTTTTAGTTTGTTTTTTATTTAAAAAACTGAAATGCTGAATTGATACTTAGTGGATCAGTATTCCTGTCTTAGCTAAATATTTTGTGAATTTGATATTTATTTTAAAATATATTTTTCATTAATTAATTTCTTGCGTGTTTGAAGTGACCAGAATTTCAAGTGTAGTAGATGTGTTGCTCATAATTCTTAGAAGTTTTAGTTCCAGTGTAATTCACCCTTGTGTTGAACATGTAAACAAACTATGATAATTTAAATTTAAAGCGGACTTGAGTAGAATGTATAAATCATTCATATCTTGTCCTGCTCAATTTCTAAAAAGGTCAAGTTGGTCCAGCTGTGAATTTACATTCTGTTCTCTATTCAACTTTTAGGTACAAGTCCTGATTGATATTGGCGTGATGTAGTAAATAAAAAGTTTTAAATATTGAAGAATTACATATATTAAAGAATTACTATAATTCAGTTCCTGTAAGTTCTATGAATTTATGTAATTATTGCAGTATTTGAAATGTAATAATGGTTTAATAGTTATGCTCTTTAGGAATGTTTTCAATAATAGAAATTTCCAATTTCATTGCATTCTGAAAAAAATTTTAATCTTTTGTTTTTACTAAATCTAAAATTTTCAGTTTTTTTTTTTTTTTTTTTTTTTTTTTTTTTTTTTTTTTTTTTTTTTAATAGGTTTATTTATAAGATAGCATGCATTCTTATAATGTCACTTAATTTGTTTGAAAAGTTTATTGACTAATTTTCTTTAAAATTTCTGTCTGAATCAATACAGGAACATATCAGTTGAATAATTTTGATGTTTTAATACATTAAATAAGTTATTAGAATTTATAAATTTTCTAATTTTTTTAAATTGATTATAGCTTTTTATGGTCTCTGAATTTTGACAAAAATTTTCATATCTTAAAGATATTCTGCTGATAAAACAAGCATTGTTTTATATATCAGAAAATACTTTTAAATGCTCTTTTTTATTAGAAATGTTTGATTTGTATAAGCAATGATCAATAGCAACTTATGTCATTCATGCTATTGATCCTTATAGAGTTAGTTTAAAAGTTCAAGAATTGATTAGAGTCAAATAAATCAAACTCGGCTAATAAACAAGCTATGTTAGCACACATTTCTTTAGTCTAAAATGTGTTATAATAAAGAAATTTATTATTTTTGCCAAAATTCAAAGGATGTTTTTCTGTAATATGATTTAATGTAAATGTACTAGTTTCATAATTTTATGATTTCATTTAATATTTAGCTTATTAACCAACTTGAATTCATTATAATTAACTTTGCTATACATTAATGACGGCAAAATTGAAGTTGCAACTTTTTATTTGTTTACTCTTAAATTTTACTCCTATGTAAAATGATATGAAATGAAAAGAAGCTTACATAATATTTTCAGATAAGTCTATGTAATCTGTTTTTGAGGAAATATCAAGGTTTTGTAATCAAAAATATAAATCTAACTGTGTAAACTTGAAGAAATCAAACGTGGCTAATATTTCTTTCTAAATACATTCTTGGGAAAATATAATTTCAGAAATGTTCAGTTGAAATAATTTCAACATATTCGATTCAGTACTCTGACAATCAAATTGTTTTCCAAGGCATTTAAACATCCATATGTAATTTTTAAGGTAAAGCTTTCATTAATAATAGCCTGCTATTCATGTGTTTCAAAGGTTATCGAAAATTTTCATGCCACTACTCGGATACATTAACATAAAAAAGAATTGCAACTTATCTCCTTGTTTAATAGGCTCTGGAATCCAACTTAAGAGCTTCCACTTCTAAGAGCATGGTCTTGTTATTGGTCTAGGTGTGCTTTGGTTCAAGAATATTTACAAAACAATATAACTGAGTCTGCTCAGTAAAATGATTTTATGATTTATGACTAATTAAATATGAAAACTTGTCAGCCTATATGCTATATATTTTTTATTTAAAGGATTCCATTAAAAAGTGTTAGGAACAATTTCTTCTTTTAAACTATTTTCAGGTAAAAGAAAAAATTATTGAAATGATTTTCAATGACTTTGTTTGATACTTAAGGAGTTTAATTATAGAATTCGTGCAAATTGTGCAACAAGTAACCAAAATCTTGCCATAGATTAATTTTCATAAATACTTTATTTTTTGTTATAATTAAACTGAAATTGGGTTTTTGATTCTGTATGGAGAACAACCTAACAATATGAAACTGTAATAAGAATTTTTTAAATATTCTTTCCCCTTCACAGAACTTTTTCAAATAGCGAGATGGATTGCAAGAGAACCTGGAAAGCTCCGAGAGATGCAGGTTAAAATGCTGTCTTTAACAATGGTTTGTACAGAACCTGGGAGAAGTCCCAGTTTGAGTATAATATATAGGCCAAGATAAGCCATATATATTGGGTGTTTGATGTTGATGGATCCTGGGAAAGTACATGATTAAACTAGCCAATGATCAAATTTTGTGAACAATATTATGTTGTAGGAAGTTGGTGCAGCTTGTCATCTTTGGACCTTGCGCCACAAAACCCAACCAACCAACCTATGTTGCAGGAAGAGTCTGTTTAATGGCTATGTGATGATGCCTGCCTGCTATTTTTTCTCACCTATATTTAATCTATGTATTAAATATTATTTGTTAGATGTATTAATAACCTAAATTGATGATAGTATAAAGTTGCTGTGTTTTAGTAATGATGCTATATGAAATTCCAAGCTTTTGCCTTGTATTTTTACTTTGTATGATCTTGCATTATTATTCAACAAAATCATTTTTTCCTACTGATTCTGTATTTTTTAGTTATAACTATATACATAAATTTTCAATGGGATTAAAACTTTTCATTGAAGTAAATAATTATGCCCGTTATATTTTCTGTATTTGACTCGGCCTCTCATTCTTTTAGTGTTTCGAAAAACTGAGTACCAACCATGCTTGGGAACTAAACACTGGAAGTTTCATGTTAGGTTGACCACCTAACCAGGGCAATGTTTCGCACCCCAGGGCCTTTAGTCAGGAAAACGGGTATGAGCACTAATGGCCTTGGACCACATATGGGCTATCATGCCACACGTTTTGTATTTACTCCATCAAAAGCTCTTCTTTTAATACTTAAAATTGTTCAATGTGGAAAAATACAAAACCTTTCTTTTTGCCTCAGTATTATCATGGAGTGAAAAACGTTTTCCTTGAATGTGATTAAACTTTTGAAAGAAATTATTTCTTTTGTATGAATAACAGTAACAAAATTTAACATTTTCAGACATAATTAGTATCTTAACTCTTACATAATTAGTACAACTCTTAACAGAAATCGGCAAAGATCAGCACATTAAATTTTGTTAAAGTTCTAAGTGTTTCTTAGTCTTACAATACTTGATGTTATGCATGATTCTATATTTCTTTGGATTGTCCTAAAATGACATTTTGCCGATCGGAAATAACTTTTCATGAATAAAATCTAATTTAAAATTTCTAACCTTTGTTGTCTCTGTAAAATCTTATTAATATCTTTTAATAGGATAAACTTCATTTCCTCTTGTAAAATTCATAAATTTTAATCTTTTATCATGATTTTTTTAATGTATGTAAAGTTTATGTAGACACCATAAAAAAAACTTCTAAGTCTAAATATAAACGAACACCAAACAATATACTAAAAAATGACATTTAGTAAAAAAAAAAAAAAAAAAAAAAATCATATTTTGCCGTTTGAATTGGTTTGGTCTACAGTTAAATAATTTGTGTATTCGATTCCGGTTCTAAAAATGGATGTTTTTGAAATCTACTCGGAATTATAGGTCCCAGTCAAATAAGCCTTTGTGTCTAGAAAATGACTTTTGTGCAATAAATAGATGCTAAACTATGAAGATATTGTTTGAGTCTCAACTGCAATGATATTGCTGAACTTTGACTAAATTCATTGTTTTAGAGAAAAACATCATATAAATCATTTTGTGATTTCAGATTCTAATTTTTTTTTTTTTTGTATTGTTTTTATGCAGTGTCATGTTTAGACTTAAAACCTGAGAATGGTAATGTCCTTAAATTGTAATTCGTATAATACAGATATCAGATTACAAGGGAAACCCAGAGTAAATACAGTTTTGTATAAGAATTAGTTGCTCTTTCTGAATTCATCATAAAGTTCTTAAGTTCGTTTTTTTTATTTTTTTTATTTGTGGACTTATCCTATTGGTTTTGGTACCATTAAGATCTTAAACAAGATCGAGCTGCATGCCATACTATTGTGTGTTTAGCGGATTGATTTCTTATAAATTAAATAATTTGCTTGACTAGGTCTATTGCTTGATCTTCGATCTAAATCTAATATTTTTTAATTTTTTTGTCTCAGTGTTACGGACATCTTAACCAAAGTATGTAAAACATTTGCTGAGTTGGCAGCAAAATGCTTAGCGCTCTTGTCTTCGGTTCAACTGCTCGTATGTTCGGATCCCCACTTCGACATGGATTTTTATTGTGGTTCGGAATCCACTTTTAACCGCAGGTGCCGGTTTAATTAGCTTTCTCTTGGAAAAGATGACTGTTGAGCGACAAACTAACCAAACCAGACTTTAAGAATTTAGGCATCCGGTTTCCTTTAATTGAAATTTCCAAAATGGTGAAAATATAGGATTCGCCTGATAAACATTTTTTCCTCTAAATTCTAAAACAGCAAGCAAATTTTAAGTCCATTATTTTATGGAAAATTTTTATTTTGAGTGTAGTGTGTTTGTAAAATCGTATGTAGGTGTATTTCTTTTAATATTGTATATTTGTGCAAATAATTAGCCTATATAGTACTTGCGTCGATAATTATTCAACAATAGTTGATATCGAAATTGCAAGTTCCATTCCTGAGAGTGAAGTCTTATTACTCCTTCAAGATGCTCGCTTTGAGATTCATAAAACGTACCCTCTAGTGTTACTTTTAAAGTTATTCTCTATATAGGGATATAAAGGATTGAATTAATTATAAAGGCGATTAAAATGAATAAATCTTCATATCAGATTTTTTTTCATTATCGTTTTTTTCAATTTTCTAAAAGTGGATGGTTAATGTTCTGGCTTTAGTACAACTGCTTTTGAATTCGATACCAATCTACGGTACAGGTGTTTGTTGTAGGAACTAATATTAAATTTTAGCTTTCACTCGATTTTATGTATTTTTAAAGATAAGTAAAATTAAGTTACCAGAAGTATGTTGAAATTTTATATAAAAATGCAATTCGGATTTAAATCGTGAAGGGGGAAAAAAAAAAAAAAAACTATAATGATTTGATAGAAAAAAAAATGAATGTGAGAGAAATTATAAAAATATTTTAAATTTAGACTTAAATCTCTCATGCTTAAGCATCTCTCCCAAAACAAATTATTTCGTTGTGTAGTACTTTATCACTTTATCAATGGGAAAATGTAAGGTTTCCGAGAGCGCTATTACAACGGGGAGTTTGTTTTGAAATGTTTCTTCGGAAATCCGATGAGGGCGTTTCATGTGATTTTCGTTATCGGATTGTTTTGTAGTAATTCCAGTTCTCAATTTACTCAAGTTGATAAAAGAAATTTGTTTGGGGAACTGTACTCATTGTCATCAGTGATGGTATATTTTCTAACATGTTTGAATGAACTCGACCAGAATACATTACTTTGTCTGAATGCTATCTGTCTATATAATAAAGTTTTAAACCTAGAAGTCAACAATGTCATTGAATAGGCAATTTTTAATTGTTACATAGGCAAGTGGCATTGTTATAAAGAAAATGACCTGGAATCACTTGATAATGAATGCTTTTTAAAAGTTTTTCTGATGAAAAATAAATATTATGAATGAATCTTCGTGTTCTTAATTTTAAAAGTCATCAGAATAATTTTAATGCTTAAAATGTGCTGATTAATAGTTTTCCATTGTTGAAGGTATTTCCCAATGTTAGCTTTGGTAAATGAGAAGGCCGATTGTTTGTATAGAATTAATTTCTTGTAAAAAGTAAAAAATTTTAAAAACGTACTTTAGGATGAGAGAGCACAGGAAGTTGGAACGTTTAAATTTAAATTGCAGTTTAAAAAAATGTTATTTAAGGTATGTAATGCGTGTTTACAAAAGGTAAAATAAAAAGCACTGGACATTAAAAAGTAATCTTAACGCTCTTATTTTATAAATGAATGATGAAATCGACGGACACAGCTTTCTTTGGCTGTCGGAACGCTTACTGACCTCTGATAGCTACAACTTTTCATCTTATTGAGGGGGGAAAAAAATGTAAAATATTAGTTTAAGTTGAAAAGCAGCAATATCAAATTTCAAGTCTCTTTAATTCCGTGCACGACGTTAGGTTTCAGTCTTAAGTTCTATTTATTTGCTATCCTCTATTCTACTCAAGCCTGAAATTACAAAAGATTTCAGAAATGATATTGCGAAAGAAAATTTCAATGTCTTCATAAAAGACACGTGTCTGTCCAGAGGACAATAAGACGTGTTTCGTAGTCTCGTGAGTGCTGGATGGCCTTGATTTTATGAAAATGAGCTTCCCTCCCCAACATGCAATTAAAGTTTTCACTTTTCCTCTCTGTACGATCTTTATCGTGTCTCCTACCATAATTAATTTAGTTGATCAAAACATTTTGAACGGCTGATTTTATCGAAGATAAGAAATGAACTTTCCTATGTTTTTCTGCGCTGTTCTGAATTTTATAATAAGTGATGATGTCTACTGAGTGAATGAATTTTTTTAAAACTATTAGGATGACTCTGATAATTTTTGTTAAAGTTATAGCCAATATCATAATTTTTCACAAACTGTAAAGCTCATTTAATATTAAGTTTTTTAAAAATATTAAATATAAACTTTTGAGACTTAATTTCGTCATTGAATCATTTTCAATTTAAAAATTAGCACATTCTCTTCAAAAGTAATTTTTATTTCACATAAGTGTTCTGTTCTTCAGTTCACACAATTCCTGGGTTCGAGTCCGGTGAACTGCAGCTGAATGGTTAGCATCTGATCTTTGGTTCAACAGTCGATTTGCATCTTGAATTGTTGGTAATAGTTCGGACTCCTTTTCAAATCATGGGCCTTCCTTCGTTTGCAAAAGATGACCATTGAAGGATAGAGGGGGGGGGGGGAGAACTTAGTCGCACGACGGCGACCCGTGAGCAAAGGCTTACAGTGCCTTTGTTTTTGTGACCGAGGGCCCTGGAGTGCGAAGGATCTCCCGATTATGTGATTATCCTAACGCAAAATCCTTAGTTCTCAAGTATGCTTGGTACTCAGTTTTATATGCCCATTTCTGGGATGAAAGGCTGAAAACAAACCAAACTGCATCATTATATTCAAGGCTTTTTCTTTTCCAACTTCAATGAATGTCTCTTTAAAATACAACAGCAACTCCAAATTGACAATCGTAATTATCAAAGTAGAACAGTCTTTTAGTCGGAGTCGTGGTATAAATTATAATACGGCAACATGTAATCGTAATATAACTTTCTATAATGCACCTTCTTTTCAATAAAGAATTGAATTTCCTTAATGAAAAGTATAGTAATAAAATGTTGACTTTATACTTCGTAAGCTTTTTTCTTCTATGGAATTAAAAATTTGGGATCGTAATTTTGAAAATTTGTTGCCACAATTGAGGCTCAACTTTCGAAAGAATTGTATTTTCCTTATGTTCTCGTCTTTAGTTCCATTGTTCATAGGTTCGATTCTGACCTCTAGGACGGATAATTGTAATGGATCAGAATGCAATTTAGGTCATATATTTCTATGGAATGTATCGTTGTATGGAAAAAGGAATTTCCAATGAAAATGAATCAAAGCACATTTGAAGTTAGCTACTCAAAGTATTTCGGCTTCCAATTATGATGCATATAACTTTCTTGACAGTTTACAGTGAATTTTGTTTTTTCAGCAATGATACCTACTCCGTTCTCTGCTAGGTCGTGCCGTGATTAGCAGCGGAATGGTTAGTATTCTGGCTTTCATCTCAACAGTTCAGATTCCCTCTTCGGACTTGGATGTTTATAGTGTATCAAAATCTTCTTTAAATTGTAAGTCCCGGTCCAATGAGTTTGCATCGTATCGCGTCCAAAGCTTTTCTCTTTATGAAATGAAAAATTCCTTTTTGCTCTTCCATAATTTTAACTGGAATGTCATAAATTACTTATTTTAGACATTATTTCACTAGCAATATTTTCTTATGGAAAAATGTAATCTCAGTTTTTATTACTTGAATCGTGAAAGTTTTTTTCATTATCGGAAGGTAGTGAGTTCGAATCCCGACCGAAGATCCGTCGTGTTTGCTGGAGCACGTTAAATATGTAGTGGTCACACTGTGAAATGATACTTCTAGAGGTGGTAGGCCAAGTCCTAAAGGTCTTGCTAAATTATAAAGACCCATCCACATTCGGGGCAACAATGTTTCAATCGTTGGGTGCTCCACTATATATAAGTTGCCATCTCTTCCGTCCCTTGTAGTGCTGAAAGGTGGAAATCTGATAGCAGCCGGGCATTGGAAATTTAAAAAAAGGGAGGGGAAAAAACAAAATGCGTAACTTTTGATTTTGTGGTTATTTTTACTCCTATATTACCTGAAATACTGCTTGTGCGTTGTGTAACATGGCTCAAACTTACGATTTATATTAAATTTGTACTCCTTATGAAAATTTTTTAGAAGTAAGGAAAATTTATTTTTTAACTCTTTTTTTTTTTTCAATATATTTTTTATAGTTTACTGTAACATTGATAATACATGGTTATAGAATCAAATGTAAAAAAATCAAGAAACATTTCTAAGAAAATATTGATATTTTTTATGAATCTGAAAATTTACTCAACTTAAACGAAAGTATTTACAATTTTACTTTAATGTACTTCAGAATAATTAAAAACTACTCTCTGAAAAGTTAAGTACTATTGCCAATATAAAACATACACTAAGCATTGTATAGATGTTAAAAAATATTTTTTTTGGTATAAAAAAATCCATTTTTTTTTACAGAAACTTTTTTCCTGCATGTATCTACCTGAACAGTTGTGTTAAATACATAACTTTTAACAGCTGGTTCTTAAGACTAAATGTTTGCGTACACTTTTCATAAATTTAATCTAACCTTGAAGCCATGTAAATCATGTGAATTAAAGGTAAATAAAGACGGAAGAACTAAAAAAAAATATGTTTTATCCTTATAATTTTTCCTTCCTAAAACACATTTCAAATTGAATAGCAAGGACTGTTTACGATTTTCTTTTGAATACTTTTATTGCCGTATTCACTGAAGATTGTATTCATTTCTTGATCATGAACTCCTGGTTTGAAAAGGAATAAATAATGAGATCAATGGAAAATCGGTCATATGTTGTCTAGCTCAATGACTTTTCATTGCGACTTATTTGCAACTCTTCAAATGAATTTTAACCATGTATTTCTAATCGTTGAATATTTTTCATATTCTTTTAAAAGATCTGTTCCGCAACAATTAAGCTGTAGTTAACATGTAAATCCTAACTATAGCTTAATTTACTATATGCAATTATATTAAAAAATATATGGTGCATAATGCTATAAAACAAATGCTCTTTGGTACACTTGTTTAGTTTCGTTATTTATAAGATTATTAAAAAAAAAAATTTTTTTTTTGGTGCATTGGTGAAAATTACCATGTGGCTTAGTATAGTTGTTAGACAAGACTATATATAATGTACTTTTGAATCGTGTTATGGACAATCACAAAACTTTAGGTTTTTTTTAATAATCTCTACATAAATTGCCCTCTAGGAGGACCTTCAAATGGATGGTTGTATTCACGGATGGCTAGGGAGAAAACCATAAGCAGAGTTTCTGACAGTTGCAAAAGAGAAGTATATATAATAAAACCCTATTTTCTATAAAGAAATCGGTACATGGATTTACTGTATAGGTTCGAAACCATAACTGCGTTTATTATAAATACTTGTTTGTACGCTCGATGTAAAATCTTAATGAACGTGTTTGATGTATTTAACACTGCATGCATAAATGTGTATATATATATATATATATATATATATATATATATATATATATATAT
>JAPDSC010137561.1:0-16161 GCA_026290005.1 Latrodectus geometricus
ATATGGATAGATAGATAGATATAGATATATATGGATAAGTTATACAAAATTCTGAATATTATTATGTTAATTTAAAAATTCCTAAATACCGGTCATTTATTACTGAAATAAAAAAAGCTTAAATAACAGATGTGCTTAATGTCAAATTTGCATATCTGTATTTACATTCCTTTTTGTGTAGAAGAGCATTGAATGAAAATAAAGATATTTGATAAAGAGCAATATTGGCACTTAACTAATGTTGGTAGAATATTAAGAAATCAGAAAATTATTTTTAAAATATATTGTAATTAAATGAAATTATAAAATGTTAAATTAATAAATCTGGCATTAAACCTCAAACAATCCTAATAGATGTTTTGTTATTAATGCAATCTTTAGCAATAGCTCTCTCTGATCTATAGTTTCTTTGGTGTTTGAAATGCAGCACTCAGAAAATTCTTAGTAAAATAATATAGAGTATCAAAATTTTAATTACAAGTGAATCATTTCATATTTTATTTTAAAAATCGAAGCTAACCTTTCAGACAAGAATATGTGTATAAGACTTAAATCTACCCTGGAAATTTAGTATAGGACACAAACTACAACTAATTAAACTACTTATAAATATGTGAGCATCAACTTTGTCAGAAAATTAATTAGGTAAGCTTACATCTTGATGAAATATTGCATTGTAAAATCAAGTTTGTAAATTGTTCTACATATATATGTGGATACAAAAAGATTAAAGATCAGTACTTTTTTTTTTTGAGAATTGCTACAAAATTTAGTGTTTAGCAGACATATTGTATAAATATTGACATTTTCATCTTTAATTACAAGTCATTTGCAAAAAAAGATATGCATGATTATTGGGAAAAATAATCACGTGAAAGTTACATAATGCTCAAGTATGATCTTTCAATTTAAAATTACAAATATCTTAAAATATATCCGCTTAAGCTGTTGAGCATAAAACCACCAAATCAACAAGCACAAAATCTTTATCATACATCAAGGTAGGATTGATTTATTTACTGCTCTTCAATCACTCATTGGACACGATGACTAGTTCTATAGAAATCTACATTTTAAAATGTATTCCATATTATTGTCATCATCCTCGCTAGATGTAGATAATAGGTTAACCGAATTTACGCATGATAATCGAATTTACGAAGAGCAGAACTGAAGGTATGCATTCAGCTTATACTTGAAACTGAAGAAACGGATAGTCAAATTAGAAAATGCTTTAGAAAAATTTACTAAATATCCTGCAATCTGAAATAATGTCTGTCGGACTGGAAAAACTATCTTACATATTCTTATAACTATTGTAATTCGCTTATAACATACCATCCCATGCTAATACTATTACATCGAATTATTTTATTGTTTTATTAAGGATGATAAATTAGACTTATACATTCTTGTGGTATTTTAATTTTTGATTGAATTTTGGTTATATATATGTGAATTAGAAAGTCTATTTGAAGTATTGAAAAATAGCATTCATATATCTACTTATTTAAGATAGTGTTTCATCACTTATATTTTTCAATACTGAATTACTTTTCAAGCCAATTTCTATTTAAACTTTTTGCTATGTTATTTAACTTAAACCTTTTGTAATGATTTGTTGTATTATATGCGTACTTCTAAGAAATGTTTGATTTTTTCTAGAATAATGCTAATTCTTTAACACTTTCAACAAATATGTTATAAATGTCCAAAATAATAATTTTGTTTGTTGAAATTAAATATTGGGTTTAAAACACAATTAATTTATTTCTATTCTTAAATAAAATAGAAATGCATTTTATTATAATGTATAACATCCTTTAGTAATCTTTTAAATCAACAGATTTATGGAAACACTGAAAAAATATTCTTCTATGTAAAAGATATCTTCTTCAAATTCATTAACTTATTTTCCTTAAAAAAATATTCATTGTATATAGAAAAGAATTCTACATAAATATATTAAATTATTGAAAACTTTATCTTTTAAAATAATATAATATTATAATTTAAATTTACTTCAATAACCATACAATGAAGATATTTTATAGTAATGGATCAAATGGTACTCATTTTACTTAAACGACATTATTTTGTGTGTAATATTTTAAATCGATTTGAGAGGAAGGAAAATGTAAATGACGTTACCCAGATTTGCACTTAAGAAAAATATGCTTCGTATATTGCCTTTGTATATTATTTGTCTTACACTAAATGTCTTTAACGCTTCTTTGGTCATATATTACACGTTATATAAGATAATATAATAATGTATTTTCGGATAGTTGTTTTTCGAAACATAAATTAACTAAAATCACGAATTCATTTAAATTAACTAAGGAGAAAAGTTTAATTCTTTTAATTTTTGAAGATAAACATCCAGATACGTTTAAAAAAAGCTATAATGATAACTAGTAAAATATTATCAAACATTCTTTGATTTCTATTAAAAAAAATAATAATCATTCAAATAATGAAAATTGTTTTTGATTTTATTTACTCTCATCAACAAAATCTATGTATTTCGTTTGCAAAATTGGCAACAGTAGATCATATATTATATGCCATCTACACATTATTATATGTTTCTAGTAAAATAAAAACCATGGTGGCGTAACAAGAAAATACTTTGCTCTCGATGATGGGAGGGAGTGGGTTTGATACCTGAGCCTGTCAAAGAAGATTGATCCTGTCGTCGGTTCAATATATCTCCGTTGGGATGATATAGCATGGAATGGAGGACGTCAGCTCATGTTTCTACTTCATTTCATCTAGGTTCAAAATTACGAAGCAGTTGGCTATATTTAGCATCTTTGATGGACAGATATAGGTTAGAGATAATCTATCGCTATAATATATTCTAATCAAACCTTCATGTGAATTCGTATGCGAATGATTTTTTTTTAATTCGAAGTCTTCTACAGAATATCCATTGGTTTATACAAAACTTTAACAATTAGTTTTGAAAGATAAAACTCATAACTTATATTCGTATATTTATATATTTTACTAGCATTTTATATTTGGTGAAATATTTAGCAAGTATAAATTATAACAAAAAATTTACATAAGTATCTGGGGCTTTTTAATATATCCAATCATAGTGTTAAAATATATATTCATTACTAAGTCTTGAAAATTTTGATGATGATTTGATTTGATTTGAAATGATTCTATAATATAGATTCAAAACCCTTAAGAAGTTGTAATAGAAATGAAATTTTATACTTAAAGATATTCAATAAATAAAACTCACTGACGTAAAAACTCAGTTTTTTATAGCAAAAAAATATTTCAAAATTTTATAAACTTATGATTTTAAAGATATTTGTAATGGGTTTGGTTTATTCCTGGGAAAAAGTTCTTCGATTTCTGGTCAGTGCCTATTATTATTCCAGTTAAAAGATAATGATATATTAACAAAATTATATTTTGAAAAATTCAGAACTTTTTGTTATTTCTTTTTAGCTAAAGATGCACGATTTTAAGGTAATATTTTTATCTCCGTTATAAAAATAACTCAAACCTTGTACTCGGAACACAAACTACGCATTCTGTCTAAAAATATTTTAAACGAAATAATATGGACAAGAGGTAGTAAGAAGTTCCCAATAAATATTTTATTCCATTTATTTAATGTAGGGTACGAAAGTTATGAAGTTTTTCAAAATTTTATTAGATATCAGATAATGGGATGAGCATTAAAACTGACCTATCATAAATTAAATATTCACGATAATGCTCTTTGTTTAATTAGGAATTTTTAAAATGACTTGGTTTTATTTGATTGTTTGTCGTTTTATAATAATTTTATCACATGAGGAATGATTTGTTTAGTAAATATAACATAAAAAAGATTTCAAACCTCTGCAAGCATTCACACTTAAAACAAAAGTTGAAAAGATGAAAAGAACTGTAGGCCAAAGCATTAACTTTCAACAACCAGATAGGCTAATTTCTAATGATCGTCATTGGCTAGTTTCAATTAATTGCGTAATAACCACAAGTTTTTCCCTCCAATTTCATGATCATTTAACTAATTTTTAGCATCCTATATTTCTTCATTTTTCCTCCTATAAAATTCCTCATTTTTGTTGTTGTTGTTGTTAATGACCCGCCCATCTGGGTCTGGGCGAATGAAATAAAAAAGAGCGTCTTCCGTTTATGAACAGAGCACCCCGACCATGAGGACTTTGGCTTCATAGATGGCAGCACTATCTAGGTTTTCCAATTTAGAGATAGGAAGTCTGAGAAGACCCAAATGCCTAGCTCCTTTCACTCCCAGAGTTATTAATTTGGAATGGAAGAATGGAGGAGATTGCGACCACAACATATTTTACATGCCCCAGTCCCATCATTAGTAAAACCAAAAGTAGGAAAGTACCATTAGTATAACTGCAGGGGGTGTACAACTCTCATTTTAATCTCCATCGTGCTATTTTATCTTCATTTTTTAAAATATATATACAAATTATTGCATTGTAAACTCCTACGTTTGTTAAATGCTGTGGCAATCTCCATTATGCTTCCCCATTTCTGCTTGTTGTATTTGTTGTTTCTAATGACACTTCGCAATGCCAAGCCCGCCATTCAGAGACTAAGCGAATGAAGTCAGAGAGAGAGCCGTCTTCCATTTTTGAATAGAGCACCCTCACATGATGGCAGTACGATTTTTTCTCATAGATGGCAGCACCATCTGAATCTTCCAATTTAGAGATTGAAACTAGAGAAGACGCATAGCCTGTCTCCAACCACTCCTAGAGGTATTAATTTGGAATGGGAACATGGAGGGTATTGCGATCCCACATATTTTACGTGCCCCAGTCGCCATTAGTGAACACAACGGATCTTCGGCAAAGTTGGGATTTGAATTCACCACCTTTTGGTAACGAGAACGATGCTCTAACCAACCAAGCCACCACGGCTTATTCCCCATTTCTTCCATCTTCATTCATTTAAGATACATTAAAATAAACACAAGAGTGATAATATCTAATTAATTATATTTTGATTATTTTATGTTCTTACGAACATATTTTTTATTAAAAGTAACCATATCTATTTAACTATATTAATATATTGTAAAAACATATGCTGTCAAGAAAATATTTGGGCAGTAATTTTATCATCACGTATTATTTGACTTACAGATTCTAACTATAATCTATATAATTTCTCTTCTAATAAATTATTAAAGAATGATATGGAGATATAAGCCCCTTAATGAAAATGTATAAATAAAATGTGGTTCTAACATACATAAATTTTACCTATTTACAAAAAAAACTAAACTGCTCTCGTGAGATCTCGTAACTTTTCACAGTGAAGGATGTTTTCTGAATTTATCTCCGATCAGAAATCATCAGAAACCCCATGGTAGAGATTTATTTTAACAAGAAAAGCCCTCTTTGGAAGAAGATATTTAATTTACTGTTACATCACTTTAATAAATGTGTCTGAAACAGACTATAACACCTTATCTTTTTATCATATAGCCGCCTATACTTCCAGTACCCTTTATCTGAAAATAATCCTCTTTAACTTCTCATAAATAGTAATCTGCATTCTGTTCTCAAATTTATCAATGATATAATAAATATTACTTTAAAAAAAATTTCAGATTTATTTTAAAATATTTTTCAAATTTTGATAACTACTTGTCTTTTTTGTAAAATTTTATTATTTTAATAGAATGTTGAGTTTTTTATTTAGTTTCCTCAAAAATATTTTCTCAAATGTAAAAATACACTCACAGAAAATGTTAAATTTTTAAATTCCCGGCAATGTTACTGTTACTTTGTCAGCTTCTTATTGATATTCTGACCAAATCGAATCTAAATAAATATACATAGGTAGTTATGATGTATAAAAGACCTAAAATAAATGACAAAAACACAGATTTTTAGTGTTAAAATTCATTTTGCCTTGTAATTGCTGATTTCTTGAGCAATAATGCATTTTTCAAATTTCTCACTACAATATACGAATATTACACATCAACTTGTAATCAGCAATATGATTTAACTTGCTACATAAGTTTACAATAAATATTGCTGACTATAAAATTGGGGAAAACATTTTTAACCAATATTTGAAGTTTGGTAAGCTTACTCATGTTGAAAATTGCTTGATCTATTAAAGTACTTTTTGATATTTAATAAACATGCGTGATTTTATAAAAGATAAGAATAAAATTAAGATTTAGATAAAAATAAGTTGAATGCTGATGGTAGTATACCAAGCAGTTTTTAACATTCCATTTGTTAAATGTTCCATATGACCTGGAGTGAAACTAACTTTTGTATATTGTAGAGACAGTTAACCACTTCTTAAGTTTAGAGATATGTTAGAAGCTCATTGGAGAATAAAAGACAAGTTGAGAAGTTTCCCAGCAAATGTAAAAGTGAATTTACTACCTTAGAAATGTCTAAGTTTAATTCTGTTTGTATGAATAAAAAGTATTATGTTACTCGGTATAATGTTGGCAACATTAATAGAGTCAAGATTAGGCGTATTAGAGCTTACTTACTTTACACCTATATTCCTTGTATTTCATGTTTGGTTATTTTGTTACGTTTTGAGAAGACTATTTCTGTTAACCGAAACCAATAAACACAATCAACAATCTCTTAAATTTAAACCACTGTAAAGTGGCAAAGTTGATACTTGATCTGTCACCCACCAATCCATAGCTTTTTTTGGAAAAATATTAGACCATACGTCATAGGCTTTTCGGCAAGCTTTATGTGCATATGCTTTCTCATCAAGACGTTCTTCGGCTAGATCAGATATACTTAAATTATAGATCAGATATACCTAGATAAACTTATACAGCTATATCGAATAGATCAGATACCTTCCAGGAACGAAAGCAACCCCTTTCCTCTTAAGACAATACTTCCTATTCAAAAAAATCTATAGTAATTGATAAAAAGTAAACAATGGCTATAACTGTTAATTTTGTTGCAAAATTTACTTGTTGTTACTTATGACAATTGGTGAAGCCAAGAAATTCCGTCAGGAACTCGGCGAATTTAGTCAAAAAAATGTGTCTTCCATTTTTGAACAGAAAACCTACCCCCTCCCACGAGTTTAGAAGTAGGACTTTGGCTCATGGATGGCATTATTATCTAGGTCTTCCAATTTAGAGATAAAAAGCCAGAGAAGACCTGGCTCCTTACACTCTCAGAAGTATTAAATTGGAATGGGAACATGAAGGACTGAAAGACATTGCAACCAAGACCTATTTTACGTGCCCCAGTTGCTATTAGTGAACACGGCGGATCTTCGGATGATCCGAGATTCGAACTCACTACTTTCCGGTAACGAGAATGGTGCTCTAACCAACAACACGGCCTCAAAATTTAAATAAACTATATAAATATATATAAATACGATAATTAAATAAGGTAGTCTTCATAATATGAATGATATGTAATTCTGATTCTTTTCATTGAGATCTTAAAAAAGTTCATTAATATTTTACTAATTTTAATTAATATAATTGTATTTTATCAAAAAAACATAATAATTAAAAGTTAGAAATATTATTTTTCGTCTAAATATTCCTAATTTATTCTTTTTTAGATTAGCAAAAGACCCATCTGAATACATATTGTTATATTCTCTTATGTATCATGTAATGTTGAATCGAAGAAATATCTACGGTCTCTAAAAATCAGTCTAAGACATGGTATACAAAGAGAATACATTAAACAAGCTTCACTTGAGTGCGAATCTGGATATTATCGCTGTGATTTTTCTTGACCACAAATCAATCTAAAATATTTCCATGTAAATTATAGTTCAATAAATATGGTCTTTAAAATAAAGTGAGTGCCCCTTTTAATTTAGTAATTTGAAATACTTTTCTTAACTTAATATTGAAAATGAAATAGATTTATGATACCGTTATAAAAACAAAATCAATAAATCTATCCTTACATGTGTAGCTTTATACAACTTATGATTAGGAAAATTCATTTTAACTTTTATTCTTTTCTTAAATTTATAACAAATAAATGCATGCCAAGAATGCAGTTCACTAAGTAAAACATTTTTACAGATTACATAAACTGTTTATTAAATTTTTTTTCAAAATCAGAGTTTCCCTTATTTTTTTTAACTTTAAATTTTGTGTATTAACTATAATATATTATAAGATTACATATGCTACATTTATTTAACATTTAAATTGTGAGTAGCTTAACATATATGTAGAGAATATTGTTTTTCTTTTTATCTTCATACTACTTTCTTTTTCTTTTCTTATATTTTACTTTCTGTTATTCGCCAAGTTTTACATTCTCTTATCTAGTAATGAATGAGTTGATCATTTTAAATCGATGAAATCTTATGTTAACATCATTTAAAGATATGATTCCTTCGCCACGCAATTCAGCTTTGGAGTATTAAAAGATGCTTTACCATTCAGGACAATTTTGGCCTATGCAAGGAAGTGCAATTTACAATCTAACAAAAGAGGATATTCAAAGTTGGAATGCTTCCAAAACGAGAGAAAACATATATTTATAGTGTAAAACAAAAGGTAAGCCAATGAGATGGGTTTCTCCCTGAAGCATAAAGATTGTTCTGCAATTCCTTATTCATTATATATTGAAAGAATAGATTATATATCTCCTTTATAAATCCACTTCATATACTCTTTGAAGACTAAACAATTTAAACTTTATGGTTATTAATCGCTACACTCTCTAAACTAATACTAGTTTTAAAATAATTGCTTACGAAAGGTATTCCAGTAAATAATATAAGTGAACTGTCATTAATATCTTCAAAAAATTATAAACATTAAATAGTTTTTATCAAACATTATATGTATAATTATTTTATAGATGAAAACCATTGGGAAATCAATAATAAATTAATTAATTTTACAAAAATCAGTAAATTGTTTTTGTTTTTCTGTTTAGCACCCTTCAAACAAAATGAAATGCAAAATTAAATACAAGATTTTTTTATGTTTAAGAGAATCAAATAGATTTCGAAAAATAATATTGTTTCGATTATAAATAATAATGCAGCTTTTAGTTTTATCTCTCAACTGAATAAATTTCCTGAGTTTCTAATAGAAATAAGATTTAGATACGAGGGTTACTCTGAAATTTTTGAGATACGCGAAGACGAGGATTTACAAAATAAAAATAATGGTTTAATTTTAAAATACAAAGTATTTTAACACAGAAGACAATTTTTTACTGACTTACTTCAACTTGTTTAGCGTAGAGTAAATTTTAAACAGAAGAGAAAATGGAGTTGACGCGAGAACATTTTCGCGCTATGATTTTCTACGATTCTAAAGCAGGATTAAATCAAGAAGAATGCGTTCAACGTTTGCAATTAACATTTGGTGATGAATCTCCAGCTCGTTCTACTGTATTCAAATGGTTTAGAGAATTTAGAAGAGGTCGCAATTTTCTTCAGGATGAAGAATACACAAGAAGGCCACCGTCGGCAGTAATCTCGGATAATGTGTCTGCCATACGGAAAATGTTAATGGATGATAATCGCTGTACCTATCAAATGATACAGAAGGAACTTAACATTGGATCCGCAGCCATAAGCAAAATCATTCATGAAGAATTACATATGAAAAAAGTAGTTTACCATTGGGTTCCCCATAATCTAACTGGGCACCAAAAAGAGGAGCGTATCAGAATCAGTAAAGAAACTCTTAAATTGCTAAATGATAGTGGCCACCGCAACATTTCTAAAACTGTAACAGGTGGTGAAACGTACATACCGTTTTTTTACGTTCTAACACGTCAAGAAAGCAAAGTATGGGTCTTTGAAGATGATCTCACGCCGATACTGCTGAAAAAACAACGGGCACTGAAAAAAGGGATGTATGCCGTTTTCTTCAGAAGTACGGGATTCGTCGAAGCCATCAAGTTGGAAGGACAGAAGACAGTAACAGCAAACTGGTATACCACTAAATGTCTTCCAGAAATTCTACAAGAACTGAATGTTAGGGGACTAATGCTTCACCATGACAATGCATCTTCACATACAGCCGGAATTACAGTTGAGTTTCTTAAACAAAAACAAATTAAATTGATCGAACATCCGCCGTATTCACCTGATCTAGCTATGTGTGACTTTTGGTTATTCTTTAATCTAAAAAAGAACTTACGTGGACGTCGCTTTCATTCAGAAAAGATTGATGTGGCTATAAATGCATTTTTTTCATCTATTCCAAGAAATGAATGGCTAGAGGCATTTAATCAGTAGAAAATTCGTCTACAAAAGTGCATTGATGCTAGAGGAGACTTCTTTAAACACACCTAAAATTTTGTAAGCATAACTTTAAAAACCTAGTTGTATCTCAAAAATTTCAAAGTGACCCTCGTATTAGAATTTATTTTACTTTAGTATAAAGAAAACAGCCAAGATGTAGGTTTTTCCAAATTTAAAATTAAAAATTGGAGATCCATTATTGGTAAAAAGGTGAAATGGGAAAGACTTAAGAAGGCAAGAGCCCACAACCGGAGGTGGTTCTAATGTTGATGATGATAATTATAAAATATTGTTTATTTTTGTGGAGCATTTATGCAATCATAATTAAAATGGAAAATTAAAACCATCTATCATGAAAAAATTATAAGCATTGATATTTTAATTTAAAAAACAAGTTCTTTCCCAAAGTTCTAATTAAGTCCTTTAGCAAGGTAAATCAAAATTTCAAAAACATGATAGATTTTCCCAAAAAAACAAGTGATTTCACAATATTTTAAAAATTTTAATGGTTTTAATCCATAAAATAATTGGATGTACAGATTAAATTTTATTTTTTTATGAAATGAAAAAAAAATTATTTCTTACAATTTCAGTTTGAAAGAGAACAGTTTCGTTCACAACAGTTTAGTTCTTTCAATAAATTTGATAGGTAATTTATTTTAAAACTTAAGGATTAATATAAGAAATAATATTTACATGAACTACTGATTTAAACTTTTTTAATGTGCAAAACACTTTTTTTTTCAAAATACTTTTTTTTCCTTTATACATTTTCGCGAATACTTGTTAACTTTTCTTTTTTTCAAATGAAAGTAATAATTTTTATATAAATTATATTTAATAAAGCTCCTATGTAATTTAAATTTTACAAAAATTTCCTATTGTTACTTCAAACATATTTATTATTATAACTAAAATTTTGTACTTGCATGTTTAATTGACAGGCAGGAAATAATAGATAAATTTCTGTATCTAATATTTCACTCGATGTAGGTTCGAATCAAAGGTAAGTTATATAGAGGGTGATTATGCACATCTACTAATTATTTAGAAATGCTTTTTGTTGTTATTTTAAAGTTGTGGATAGCTTTAGTGTAAAACTTAATTATAATATGATGCATTTGCAGAAAGTAAAACAAAATGGATAAAAATTTATTTTTAGTTCTTCTGGATAGAAGTTAATCTAGTGACTGATAATGTCTAGCTCTGACATGCACTTCAATAGTTTATGGATCCAAATTGCATCTACGGCATAGATGTTTGTAATGGTTTGGAATCCACTTCGGATAGTATCTTCCAGTTGAATCAGTTCTCGTGTACAAAAATTGACCATGGAGCTAGAAATAAATCGAGTAAAAAAAATACCTATAATAAAAAACATTTTATTATAATAATAATACCATAAGTTTTTTTCCCTTTTGTTTCGTAAAATTTAATTAAATAAATAGTAATTTAAAAAATTGAAATTTTAACAATTTTTGATAATTATAATATATTTATTATGAATACAAACAGTTATGTTTTTATTTCTATAATTATTTTATTTTAAAAATTATTATGTAACGAAATGGCCATGATCACATTTTGCACTGTTAAATTGTAGTGTTACATCAATTTAATACTATATCATTTTTAATCAAAACAAATCAAATGCCCTCTAAACTTAATATTAGTAATCTAGAGTCATTGAATCATCCTGAAGTTTCATTGAAACAACTGTCCTCATGTTGCTTGAACTTCGTACAATTGACTTTCATTATCACGAACTTTTGATTTATGAACATCATTGATTTTTCGAATTAGTGATTGATTGATAATAACCCAATGATGCAATGATAATTTTAGATCTCATTTATAAAATAAATTTTAAAAAATTGCTATTTTGTGAATACTTTTTCACCAACTTTCGTTTCAATTTACTTGACATCTGATTATTTTTTTCATTTTTTTTTTTAACATTTTTAATTTTATAATTAGAGATCTTTTTTCTTCTAACGGCGGGCACTGGGTGATTAACCCTTCGCCACAATAAGGTTGGAAACTGCTACTCATTTAGCGTTACCCGGTGGGAACCTGTGAACCAAGTCAAGAAGGCGAGTAGCATTACCCACGTTACACCATCACATACTTGTTTATAGGGCAGGCCCCATTCATCTATCATCTCAGAAGAAAGGACAAAGATACACAGAGAGAGAAAGGAAATGTCCATGCCCAAACCAGGATTCGAACCTGGACTAATAGCCCAGGTGTCAGGAACGCTAACCACTCAGGATTGGCCAACATAATTAGAGACCTTGGATCTATGTTTTTATTATGAATTGCCAATCCTTAAAATTTACACTACAGATGTTGAAATTCTGGATTTTTGAAACTAATTCATGGGAAATTTTCGTCTTACAGCTCATGCATCAGAGTATAATCAATAGTTTTAAAAGCATATATTGAAAGGTACAATTGCAAATGTAATCATGGCTTGTAATCACCAAATAAAATTGCCTATCTAAAAGCAATGTATTTATCAATCTATGCTTGAAATAATGTTCCTGTAAAAAGTATATAGGGTCATTTTGATAATCAGGATTTAAAAAACTACCAAATGTGAAGGATGGAAAAAAACTTTCCTGATGAAGTGAGCGAAGACGAGTTACTCATCCATAAATTTCGACAAAGAAACCAAATGTTACCCGTGGTTTTATTTCAGGACTTGAAATGATACGGACTCAATCGTAACTGATACATAAGTTTAGGTTGCTTTAATAAGAGAGAAATTAATATGTGGAGAACTAAAAAGAATTTTAAAATATCAAACAAGAAAGAAATGCAGCCATCAAGACTGTGGTACTTTTTTGAAAAAATTATTGTGAAATTCTGTCATATATCGAAAAAAGAAGGAAATGTGGCTCAGATTTACTGTACGGTCACTCTTGGCAGGATTTAACAAAGTTGGCGATAAATAACATTTTCTGGCAACCCAACCAGTTTTGATGAATCACAGATGAGGGATTCCGACCAATGAAAAATGGGGGATTCTGATAAAACGAGAACCAACCAATGAAAAACGGAATATTCTATTTATTTTCAGGCCTTGCTTGTGCAGATTGATGAAGTTGGTGAAATGTTTGGCAATTTTTTTGAAAAAGTCGCCAAGAGCGACCGTACAGTAAATTTTTACCGGAAATATATTATTAAAAATGCAGTTTTTTTATGTTATATTACTATTATGTGAAAATGTAATATAACTGATTTTTCATCTACGAAATGAAAGTAAAAACTATCCACTAATTTCCTTTTGCATGTGTTTCTTGTATAGATCACATGAATAATTTTTCGAATATTCGAATAGTATTTTATTTATGAAAAGGGAGAGATTGGACAAAAAAATTAAATTCTAGTTTTAAATTCTAGTATTTACTTTTCTATTATACAAACTTTCGATATTAAGAACCATTTTATCTGCGAGTTCGAATAAACGAGAGTCTATTATACTAAATTTACTGCTGTAAATTATGCTTAACTGCATATTTTGACGATCATTATTGTGTACAGAATAAAAAAAAACATACTGTAACATGAAAAGCATAAATTCAAATACTTTCATTGAAACAATTTCCATTAAAATAAAGTATTAAAGACTTATTTTTAAAGAAATAATTCTAAGAGAACAAATTGAATTAAAATTATTTATGCTCTTAAATGAAAAAGATGTTTTATAAACTTTTTAAGTGTCTAAAATTTGTATTTAAAGGGTGTTAGAACATCAAAGTAAAGAAAAATCAAAAATTTGTATAAATTAAAAGCTTTTATTAGAAATATTTAAAAACTTTTATTTAATAACACCTTATGATCATAAATGAAAATTAATCGCTTATTATTTTTATTAAGGAATGTATCACATAAATCAAACAAAAAATAAATGAATACTACGAAAAAATAAATTTAGATTTTATATTAAAATATGTATGGAAAAGGGTCATCTACTAACAACGTAAAAAATTCTTTATTTTAAAAATAATAATAATAAATATTATTCTGTAAAGATAATATACGCATTCAAACCAACAAATTTTGTAATTCAAGCTGTGTATAAAGTAACATAATAATATACAAGTAACTTTTAAAAATATTTTATACCAAATAGTTATAAAATTTTATATGATATAGTATAATTCGTTTTCTAAACTTAAGACAAAATTATTTATAAGCATGTGTCTAGACTTGAAAATATATTCTGTGGTTCCTTGTTTATTATATTATAAATTATTCATTGGTACACCCAGTGGATTCCAGTTTACATTATTTAAGCGGTTGAATGTTTTACAAGAAAAACCATCAAACAACTTAAGTTAAAATCAAAGTCATATTAGATAGTTTAAGATAAACGAAGTTAAAAACCCTGAAAATATTATACTATATATTACTCTTTCACATCTGAAATATTGAAAATAAGGCTATATATGTATGTTACAATATTTGTGGTTTTCTGTTCTATAAGCAATAATTACTAATTAATAATAGGAGAAATATTATATAATGAGATACCATATATAATATTTCTCCTATTATTAATATTAAATATATAATTGGTATTAGATATATAATGAGATATATAATTGATACTCTAATCCAGAAGAGCTTGGAATAAAATTACAGATAAAAAACATTAATCTTGCCTTTTTTGGTAAACGTTTACAAACATCCACTGCCTTTACACAAAAGCAAAGCTAAAATTAAAAAATAAAATTAAGTGTTTTTTTGCAATTTTTATCATAAAACATAAATGATTTACGTAATTATACCTTTCAATAAGTTAAAGTAATTAAGTTAATTAACAATTTTCATATTTTTATAGGATAAGAGTTTTGTAATTTACCAGGGTTCAAAACACCAGAATTACCAGAAATTAAATTTTATCACCAATATTCTTTGCCAAATTTATCGCCAAAAAAGGGATAACTGCTTTTACACTGAACGCTCTTTTTCTTTTATTATCTTTAAGCCCTCTTGATCAAGTAAAATGTAATTCAACTGTCAACTAACTACTAAAATCCCTACAACTTCAATTTTTTTAATCCTGCTCAAATAATGAGATGAACACCTGAGCTGGAGCCCACACTTAGACTTCAGAGTTAATATTATGATCTATATATATTTAAAATGTATATAAGAATCTCATTATAGGGAAGTTTTTTATTAGTTAAAGAAATCTTAAATGATATTAAGGCTCCTATTAATCGAATTTTCGCAATCTATCGTGAATATTATAATCTCAAGCATTTCCATAAATAAGCAATGCTTGACCTTGGTAATTTGACAGAAATCAAAAAAATTGTCATCAAAGATAGTTCTATTGGTGTCTTATCAAATTAAACTAAGTGTTTATTAGAGACAGAATAGTGGAAATTATTCTGTCTTTAATAAACACTTATCCAAAAATAATTTAACCTTTCAATTTAATTTCAAAGAACCAGTTAAAACTATTAATTGAACGTAATCTCTTGATTTCATTATATAAGCAATTATGCTATCTGAGAGTCTTAGGTATTTTAATATGAATTTATATAAAAATTTTGTTATTTAACTATCAGTGAATGAAAACTTATAGATAAAATAGCCATAAAGAGCCATGATACATTTTGACTATCTCTAAAATATTTATTTAATGAAAAGATGTGTTTTTTTGTATGATTTGAATCTGAATTTTATCAACAATTTTAATATCTAATAAAATTTTATTTAGTATTCACAATGAATTTTATCAGCGATTTTTTTTAAAACAAATCACATTCTTTATACTCCAAATCTGAATATTTTTGTTAACAAATAAATTTTGTATTATAATACTCAAGGAATATTTTGAATTGTAGAAGCTATTTTTTATTTAAATTAATTTTAAGAATACTT
>JAPDSC010137564.1:0-12371 GCA_026290005.1 Latrodectus geometricus
TTCAATAATTTATTATTCGTAAAAATGCATCATTCATAAAAATGTCATATTGAATATTGATATTAAAGTTAATCGTTATTAGTGGAATTAATTATACGACATATAAATTTTACATTTCTTTTCTTTTCTTCTTCTTCTTCTTTTTTTTTTTTTTTTTTTTTTTTTTTTTTTTTTTTTTTTTTTTTTCCAAAAACTATTTTTAAGCAATATATTCAAAATGCTTTATTTGTCGAATCAATTAACTCCAAAAACAAGAATTTGTGAAAAATAATAAAAATTTAAGATTTGAAAAAAATTTAAGAAATATTCAATAGATTATTTTTTTATATTATTTATATATTTTTTTTAAAATTATTTACAGATTTTGTGGTGTTAATTCTCAATAAAAATGATAATTATTTTGAATATATACAATTATATATTATATAAAGCTAAGGAATTAAACTTTTTTAAATTCATATTTGACAAGTGAAGCATCCATGTGAAATAGAAGGCTGCGGCTTTCATTGGAAAACATGTTTTCAAGCAACAATTTTCAGGGGGGAGGGCAAATTAATTTGGGCGAAAAATATTTTATTTAATTGTTATTATTATTTGCTTAGCTTGTTTGAAATATTATTTTACATCACGAAATTGAGTCTTATACATAAATCCCCAAGAAACAAATGCATGAAGTGTAGAACGATATTCTCTCTAGTTACGAAGTTATTAAATATTGAATTCGCGGAATACCTCTCATCTGGATTCTAAAGCATTTCCTATCGTTAGCTCATTGGAAAAGCCGTAAAAAGGTTCACGTGAATAAGCAAAACCAGAAGCTCTTTCAAAAATCGAAAAAATAGTAAAAATTAAGGTTTTTTAAATCACACATTGGGAATGTAGGAAGAAGCAGGGATCTATATTCTTCTTAATCACTAGTGGTTAAGCATAAATAACAAGGGGGGGGGGGAGAAATACATGACTTTGATCAAGTATGATCAAGCATAGAGTTTCTAGCATGTACCATGTCAGAAACAATTTCAGAATGAGTTCGAAATCAGAGTTCCATTATTTACAGTCTAAATTGCACAAAAACCATATAGATATTTTTAATACACATTTATAAATATATATCGATAACATGACACATAAAGAAGTTGGAAATACTGTGTATTATATAGTACTTGTCAGGTATGAATGGTCCGAACACTTTTAAAATAAACTAGTTAGTTCTTTGTCTACCATTACTTTACAATATTTATTAAACACTACTTGCTTGAAACTGTTCATTCGAATAAATAATAAAAAATACTTTTTCCAATAAAAGGATTAGGCTGAGATTTACTGTACGGTCACCCTTAGCGCGAGTTTTCCACATTTGGCAATAAATAACATTTTCTGGCAACCCAACCAATTCCGAAAAATTAGGCAATATTTTTCAATATTCTGTTTATTTTTAGACCTCACTTGTGCAAAATGGCGAGATTTTTGGCGACTTTTTGAAAAAATCGCCGATGATGACTGACTGTATAGTTAATTTTTACCACGAATTCAACTAATGATGCAAGCAAATACCTCAATTAGAATTGTTTTTATTATTATGCATTTTTAAAAATTACTCTTCAAGTCAGGTATTATATATATGTGCTTTATGTATTCACATAATTTCTTTTGAAATGCAATTTCTAATTAATTATAACGCTTAATTAATAAAAAAATTCCTAAGACAAATATGGTGATATTTTATATTGAAGTTTATACCTAGAAATGTGCCTTTTTGTTTGAATCTATTGAAAAAATACTACAAATCATTCGCATGTCAGAAATTTATACAAATATTATCTCTATTTCCCTGTGCTTTAGCACGTGTGGGCGATAAATTTTATCAGATAATCTTTTCTGCAAATAACTTTATATATACTGAGGTAAATATAAGAAAAAAGTTATTTGCGGTAAATATTTAATTGGATTATCAGCCGCCACACGAAAACAACCACCACAATATTGACACTGAAAACAACGGAAAGGCCTTTTTTAAGCGGTATGATAAAAAGAAAATGTAATTTCAAACAAATTGTCACCTCAACGAATTCAATCTTTAATAGAAATTGATAAACAAATAATATTCAGTAATTCAATAGCTATAGCCAAACTAAATATAAACTATAACCAAATATTATACTTACTTATCAATTTTTTTTTCAATCAAAAATAGTTTGAAATCAAAAATAATAATTTTTGTATAATTCTCCCTCTCGCTTTTTATAAATAATATTTATAAAAAGCGTTTTTCATTTTACAATTAAAATGCAACATATAAAATTGTCATTGCAATTAGCTATATAAAATGTTATTAAAATAATAAAAAAAAAGTCACTATCAACTTTCTAAAATTAAAATATTAATTTTCTTATTTGCACTGACTTAGTTTCAATTTGCAAGATATCTTTTAAACGTGACTGCCTCAGTTCGTTACCATACAGCACGAAAAATTAACTGTAATCGCCAATAAAGAAAGTCACTGACCACACCGCATTATAAATGGTATGCAAATAACATAGCAAACGAAATAAATGACGGAACGCCCCCCGTACGGTAAGAAGCGTTAAGATTCACATAGAAACGATCGCCTAGCACTTGACCGCATATTTAGGAAAAGAATTTTTTTCGAAGTCTTCAGGGTTAGAGTCAGTTACATCTAGTGAAAGGTCTGGATAGAGGTGAAGGTTTCCTCATGAATTATTCAAAGCAGTTATGACAGCTGGTTTCACTTCTGTTTTTGTTACTTAAGGAGAGAAGGACTTCATATATCATGGCAATTCCGAAAGGTTACGAAGAATGCACATTTCATTAGAATAAATGAAGACGCATTTTTAACTTCCCATTGAGCTGTTTTCAGTTGAGTTAGGACCCAACAGCTATATGGACAGTCACTCACTCGTAAGCACTATTTTCATACAAGTTGTTTTTGATAAGTCTGATACGAAGTAACTGTGTTGAGGGTAACAATGAAAGTGAAAAATCAAAAGCGAATTCGGCAATTCGCCATTTTCTTTTTCTCACAACTATCAAATGTATAAAGACATGTATCAAATGTATAGATATAATAATGAATGAAATAAGTTACTTAGATATTATTAATATATCTCATTTTTAATTCCACTTCAGTTGCGAAGATATACTATTAATTAAAATTCAACAATTAAAATAAATAAATATCCATTTTAAAAGTAAAGATGAAAAAGTAAAGATGTTGTTGTGCCCACGTTTTATTATGGATTTGCATAATAATGTTTTTCTTCTAACATATAGTTTTAATGATATATCGAATAGTTCTTTGCTGTGTTATTTAGAAATATAATTGTTTTTAAAATAATAAGATAAAAGTAGCTTCTATAAAAATTCTTTTCTAATAAAATTAAGTGTTGGGTTGTTTCTTCATTTCACTAAGCAAATTTTAATTTAGCAGAAAGAAATGCCAGAACGTTTCATAATTATCCACAAATTCATCACAAAATATTATTACATTTTTATAAATTATCAAAATAAAAGAATTATAAAACATGGATACAGGTAATTATAAAAATAATAGGAAAAACTATAAATGCAAATGACATTTAAAAGTATGCTGCGTAAGCATAAAACTATATATCCTGCAACCAGTTATTTTTTAACTCCTCATTTAATACCGTAAAGCTCTAATGTAGTAGTATTAGTCTTCGATTTTGTCAAAAGCGTAAAATGACAAACCTCAAACTTCGAATGAGGCGATTATTGTAGAATTAATTGGAGCAATTGTGACTGAAATATTCTAACTTGTAGACGTTTCTACAAACATGTTGCCTAAAGTCACGATAACTTAGACACAATGGGGTATAAGTTCGACAAAACAAAATAATAGATGGAGAAATGAAGCTATGAGAAGAAGACTGATGGAATATAATATCTAAAACGAAAATATGGGGTTGCCAAAGCGACCACAGAACTCAATCAGAAATTGGATTCCTCAGCGTCAGTAATTACAGCTCGTAAAAATCTTCTTAAACTGAACACATACGGCACAGCAGCAACTCCCATGCGACTAAATCATAGATGTTAATATTTAATGTCATCTACAAAGTGTGTCTGGTGCCACAACTTATCTTTTCGTAGTTTTCTGCTAGCACAATCGCAACTCTGAAAGGAAAAGATGATGAAGGAACAATATTAGAAAGTTCTTATTGACAAATCTCAAGTTTTGTTTCAAACTGAAGATGCAATTGTCCAGAATGATAACTTATCCAACATAGTAACATCTAATAACTATGTAGCTGGACTTGTATAAACATAGTTTACTGAACACAAGAATAAAGTGGAACATCTATTTTGACCGGCACAATTTCTTGATTCCAGTGTAATGAAGCAGTTATTGTCTATTTTAGAGGATTCATCCCGAAAAATCGACATTCTATAGACATCTGTCCTGGAACTTTTACAATATATCCATGAAGAATTGGTACAATATGATGGATTCATAATACACACATATATACATTATATGCATACAGTTTAAAATCTATCCGGAGAAAACTATAACCAGAGATACGAAAGTGCTACATTATCAAAGTATTAATGTAGCACTTTCATGTCTCTGGTTATATTATTGTCTCATTTTGAAATTTAAGTTATTCTCTAAAAATTTCAATGAGACACTCTCAAAATCTAAGGTTATTCATATTATTGTTATTATTTTTTTTTTATCGAAAATCAGCTAATTTAATTATATATGAATATAAATTAAAAATAAAAACTTAATTAAGTATAAAGAATCAATGTTTCAATAGTATTAATTAAACGTCTGTATCCTCTATTTCAAAATTTCGAACCTTGATTTAAAAGTAATTTAAAAATAATGTTGAAAATAAGTTTTACATAGGTATTAATTGACTCATAATCAAAAAAGTAAATTAATAAATTTTTAAAAAATATAACTTTGAAGTAGAAACAGAATGACTCAGTTTTTCCATTTCTTATTACAATTGACTGAAGTCATGACATGACGATTCACATAAGCTCTGTACTGTGACAGTTTTTCGTTCTTGCATATTAACTACACGAAACAAATAAAAAAAAAAAAGAGAATGACAGGTTAGATAAAGACTATTTCTTTCCGTGACACCGTCCGCTAAAATCAAAATGTATGACAACTTAAATAAGCAACTCCTACAACAAGATGTGTAGCAGTTAAGCGCAACAATTAATCGGTTGACAAATCATGTAATACTAAAACATCTCAGAAATCATCATAGAACAGCTGGTGAATAGGAAAGTAAAATCGCCAATAGTAGCAGTAGTTGGCGATATTTATGATGTTATTCCAAATTTTTGCTTGTAGTTATAATAAATGTAACTCACTTCGTAAAATATCTTTTTAAAAAGATGAGACTTTTATAATACAGATATTTTAAATAGGATTTTTTTTTTAACTTAAAAAAATTCTTTGTAAAAAAAATTGAAATTTTAAACAAAGAATACAAAAAGAATTCAAATTTTATAAATAATCAGACCTTTTTCTTACTGCTAAACCATGGAAAAAAGATTCATTTTTTTTTTATTAACTCGAATCTTTTGAGCCCTCAATTAAAAACCATTCAATATTTTCCGAAAAATTAATATTAGAACAAAACTATTTACATAAAAAATGCAATATTTTAACTGACATAGTATAATTAAACCAGCCATTAATTTTAATTTTTATGATATAAAAATAAAATAAATGGCCCTATGAAATCTTTAAATTTTCTCAAAATACTGAAAAACAACTAGTTAATTATCATAAGCGTTTTAAAGGCCAGTTTTGATTTACTAAAAGGAATTAAATTTATGAATTAAATTAATAATTTGTAGCTGCATTGACATTTAATAATGAATTTAAAATTCAGCGTATTTTTTAACTTATCAGAAATGACACTCTAATCTTTCACGAGAAAAATTTTTTCAATGTTTTATTTCAATTATTTCATAACATTATTTTATATGTACCTCTTACCATACTTAGCGAGGAGGTAGCCGAGTGGTTAGCCATTCCTTCGGTTAAACCACGGCCAACTAGACACACAAGGCCGTGTAAGCTTTTTGTGACGTCACGGAGACCGTCCTTTCTCCCAAAAGGTTTCGTTGTAAGTGAAACCGAGAATAGTTTGCTTATAGCCCGTTAATTTAGAATTATCATTCAAAGTTAGATGGTTAAACTATTTGCAATAAAAATTTTGAATTTAATATTTATTATATTTTTTTAAAATTCATTTATTCAAAATATAAGTCTAAAATCTGAAGTATTTGAAAAATGAATAAAATCTGAAATATTATCTGTTTATCATTTTATTTAAAATTTATATACACTTAAAAAAACAATTTTCAATTTTTATAATTTAATCAATTCTGTCCTTTATATTTCACTTGAATTAGTATCAGAAATATAAAGTAATATTGCAAAATAATTTCACTATTTCTTTAAGTGTATTTTTGAGTGAAATTATTTCTTTACTTTCCTTCTAATTCATATTCAGTAAGTTGTTAATTTAATTCACATATATTCAACTATCTTTCATACAAAACATGTATTCTTTTAAGTGTTTGGAATTATTTTATTCATAATATAAGTTCAGAACCTAAAATATAATAATTCTATAAGTGTTTTTTTTATCATTTCAATTGAAATCTGTAATTTATATACTCTTAAAAATAATTTGTGTGAATACTTTAAGAATTTAATCTATTGTTTCCTTTATATTTCATTAGTATTAGTATCAGAAATATATAGAAGGTAATGTGATACAAAATAATTTCACTGCTTTAAATGTATTTTTGAGTGAAATATTTTCTTTGCTTTCATTCCAGTTCATGTTCTGTAACTTGATGAACCAAATACATATATTCCACTATCTTTGGTACAAAACATGAATCATAAAAATTATTAATAAATAAATAAACTAAGGGAAATTAAAAAAAGAAATTTCATTTGACATCTAAATTGATGTGAATCGATATTTTAAAATAATTACCTTACTTTGAGTAAAGAATTGTAAAATATACAATTTATAAAAAATTATCAAAATTTTCACTCCACAATGTTTTGAATTGTAATATTAAAATATTTTCTAAAACAACTTTTTGTCCGTTTAAAAATCATAAACATGGTGGAATCAAACTATGCATCCAGTTTTGATTTAAAAAACCAAAAAGGAATTTCTTTTTATCGTAATAATGTATTTATTATTACAGAAACATAATAATTCAGATATTTAGCTAAAACTATTTTCTTGTATGCATGTAACATTTCTTGTCGTGTGTACATTTTAAGCAAAAAGTAATTATATGCAATATGGTAAATATAAAATTATTTTTCTTACTGTGTCATAAAAGAACATAAATTTTTGTATTGTTATTTGAAGTTTGCTGATTCTAAGCCATTAAGTTTAAATTTATTCAAACATCTGCACATTAACTTACAAATAATATCTTTTAATGTAGCTATTGTTGAATGTTATTTAAACAGTGCAAATTTCTGAGCTATGAAATGAACTTTTTAAAATTAACACAAAAATACATGTGAAATATATTTATAATGCATAATCCAAAATAATAGCTATATATTTTTTCTTAACCATTAAAAATTCATGTTTAAATATCTTGTAAATGTGAAATTCTTAAATTGGCATATATCATAAGACTCAAAAGTTTCTGCCTTTATGAATTTTTAAAAGTAAATATCTTTATATCAAATATTTTTCAATCCAAGACTTACTTTTTTTACTTTATACATATTAAACACTACAATGTGCAAATACCACTAAAATAAATTAGATACCTAATCATTGAAATATTAATTAATACAAATGTAATTTTATAGTGGCTTCTGCATAAATAAAAGGTAATATTTTTAATACTTGTTTTGAAGTACTTTTATCATACTGCCTTAAACAATAAACTTGAACAAAACAATTTTTTCACATAAAAACACTAAAAGCAAAAAAATGTTTAATAAAATTTTATTTAATTGTATAAAAAAAATGGCACATAGTTTATACAAATTTTCAAAAAATATAAAAAGAAGCATTTCTTTTCAATCATTGACTCTTGATTAGAAAACCTTATTACAAATAAAATATAGCTTTTGAGTTGGCCTTATGTTTCAGTTCTACATTGGATAGTTTTTGATGTAAATGATAGTTTTTAACTTTTAAAACATAAGTATGACAAATTTCAATCCAAATAAGTTTAGCATAGTGATGTAAAACAACTTATGATGGAAAAACATTAAGTTTTAAGAATACCCGCAAGAAAATTATCATTTAAAAACAACAAACTCATTTTTATCAAATTAAGATAATATATTAGATGCAGTAAATGTATAAAAGTAAATACATTTTGAAAAACATAGCACTATTTTTGTATAAATCAATAAATAAAAATTATGCATTTAAAGCTTTCTTAATAAATATAAAAGGTCATTAAAATTATCAATGTACATAAAAAAAATTTCTACAGCTTTATAAATTTTTAATGTTTTATTTTTTAAATTTTTTCAATTTCCTATCAGAACAATTTATGTTTTTATTGTTAGACTTGTTAATTTTCATAACATTTTTATTGAAAACATTTTTATCTGTTTCAAATTTTGAGTAATTATTTAAACATACATTTGAAAACATTTGAATAACTTTTAAAATATTTACAGAGAAACATGAATTACAATTAGAGCAAATTTTGTTAAAATCAAACAGACAACTTTCTTTTGAATAGGTTTCTGTTAAATTAATTAATATTACTTGTTGTTTACTATGGTTAAGAAATAATTTTTCATAATCCTTAGAAATTAATTTTTGAAATATAACATAACAAACAGAAATTGTAAATACCATATTTGCAGATGGTGCTTTCAATCCCCCTCGATTAATCATATTCAAATAAACAGAATGATCAATCATTTCAAGAGGAGAAATTAACATTTCTGCACCAACTTCTACCTCAATATTTCGTGAGCCTTGAAAAAACAGTTTGCAATTGTCACACATAAGTTTAAGTTTAAAAACACAATATCCAGCAATGTATGTAAGAACCTCATTTTCATCAGGAGAAATATCAACTGTCAAATCATCAATAATATCTGCAAACAGGTCAAGACTGATATCATTTCTATTAGGTTGGCACACATCATTGATAAACAGTCTAACAGGAATTTCCCCATATCTTTCTGAATGCAAACTTAGAACAGATTTTATTCGTAATTTTCTTTCTGATTCCAACACTTGTTGCAAGGATACATGATAATTACAGCCAGACATTTGTCGATACTGTGAAAATCTGAACTCCAAAGCATCAGTGTGAAATCAATGCTTATTTTAATGCTTTTTAAAAGATTGGGAACAGATTGAAAATTCATAAATAAAACATGAGCTTCAGTTTCAGTTTTGTGTACTATAATATTATCCGGAAGAGAAACTTTTTCCGGTATTTTCGTTAATTCTTCAAAAGAATTAATTTTATCAGCAGTCATAAAATCTGATAAAACTTTTTCAGATAGAGCTTGTAATTTTTCATTTCTGCTTAATCTTTTAACCGCACATTTTTGTGTCAGATATGTTGGACAGCCAGGAAATATTGTAGGAACAGCTCCATCCTTCAATTTAGGAGTGTGTCTAGTTGGCCGTGGTTAAACAGTTCGTGGATTCATAGGATTGGATGTTTGTAGTTGTTTGGTAACAACTTAAGAGCAGTAGGTCACGGTCTAATTAACCCTCTTATTCATAAAAACATCGTTGAGTGACAAAATAAGTTTACTACACATAAGAAAAGAATTTAAAAGACACCAGAGATTTTTCAAAATTTGTATTTGATTTCTACGTGATTTGTAAATGATAGGCACCAATCAAATTAATTTTTGTAGCAAAACAAGATAAGACTAATTTGCCTACAATTTTATAAGTGAAAATTTCGTTTTTTAATTCGGTAAGAAATTATGAGTAAAATAAAGTCTAAAAAAAATTAACTTCGAATGATATCAATTCAATAGTACAACGAAAACCAATAAAATGTTCAATTTATTAATTCTAAATTTATTCGAATCATCTCGAAATTTTGATCACAGAGTTTGTAATTAATTTAAGCTATAATTAATACTGATGTGAATTCACTGTAAAGTTGTTTATGCCGTGACGCACATGTTCAGGAGCTTTGTCTACCTCAAAAATGGAGGCTTGTGGTTCTTTTCCTCTTTTAAAATTGTCGTCTATGCGTAGCCGCTATGCGTAGAATATGGATGAAAAGAATCCAGAATTCAATATTTAATAACTTTGTAATTAAAGATATTTTGAAACCCTTTGCAAGAGATTTGTTTTTAGTTCATTTCTATGAGATCTCAGTTCATTCATGAAAGTGCTATATAGTGCTTAGTATAAATAGTAAATATTGTTACAAATATTAAATATTATTCTTGGCCAAATAACAATTGTTCTCAGAAGAAAAAGATACATGCTTTGTGCTAGAAATAATATCAGTAACAAATCACTAAAATAAATCAGAACTCAATATTTATATACGGTACCATTATAGCAAAAAAATTTTTTTTCGATAATATTAATTTTGAAAATAACACCTAATTCAATGAAGTATATTTTACTTTTTCGCTGGGGCAACACGGGAGTTGATTGGATTTAAAAAGGTAACATTTCTTTAAGATTTGAAAAACAAAATTACTTTAAATGAAATATTTAATATATTTATTTTTAAAGTCTAAAACACATTGTTAAACGCTTGTAAAATTTTTGTTTTTTTACCTTAGCATTTAATGAATAGTTCTTGTAAGATTAGGCTGTTCAAAACATGACTATAAAAGCCATGCTACTTTGATAAACGTTATTATGACAATAAAACTATGTAAGAAAATTCCACTACCCAAAATGTTTTCGTAAAACAGAATGAGATCAACAGAACAGAGCTCTTTTAAACAAAACATTTATTATTCCTCATTTACAAGAACATTTCCAAGTTGTTTATTTCTTTTATTCGATTTATTATATTTAATCGATTCTGAGGAGAACATGGAACAGATGTTCAAACAAAAGAACAGAGACAGTGCAATAAGGAAAAGCACCTTCGGATAAAAATCATGAAGAATGACTGGGAAACATTCATTATCTACCAAAGATTAACGTAGATATTCTCATCAACGAATTTATATTTAAATATCTTTTTTTACGTATTAAATTTAATTTCCAATAGCTGAATATAGAAGTCTAATTAATCGCATAGTTCCCAGCACGTCTGAATCAAGTATTGGAATAAACGATTTCCCCATCAATAAAATAAATGAAGTTATTAAAACGTTTAATTTGCATTCTTAATGTAGGAGTAATAAAACCAAAAATATCGTATGACTTTTAGAAGAGAAAAAGGGTGATTAGTGAGTTTCGTCAGCACCGTCATGATTTGGCGGAGTGGAAAAATGAAGGTCAAAGGAAAGTCGATGAATTGTTGAATTATCATCATAAAATCTCGAAATTGAGACGTGGTGGTGAAATCACTCCATATTAACGGGGTAACATAAGATTTCTTTTCGCGAAAAATGAATCAGGCGAAGCCTTTTAGTTCATCTTCTGACATAATATCTTTCTTACAAAAAGCTAACGAAACTTTATAGGTTTTTGTAACAACCCTATGTTATCAGCAACGAAATATGGCTTTTTGAAAGTATTATCATGAAAAATGATAGCACATTTGTTTCTAATACAAGTTTTAGCTAAAATCTCACTTCTCATTTAAATATAACACAAAAATAACAATATATATTCTATAACTTATGTAGTTACAATTTTTGTTTATAAATTATAATACGCTTTATACACTTAATTACAAATCAACGGAAATCCGATTTTCTTTATTTTTATGCTACAAATCCTATCGAAAATACTACATCGATTTGTTCAGAAAATAACTTTAGATGTTTTTTTATATAATATAATATCAAGTTATTAATTTTTATAAGAATACACAATGTATACATAACGACTTATCATTAAAAAATACTTCATTAATTTTTAATATATATAAAATAAAAAAAAGTTTGTGTTTGTAAATTTATAACAAATTATATATATATATATATATATATATATATATATATATATATATTATGCAATTGTATTTATAAAATAATCAAAACTGAGTTTAAAAGCAATTTAAATCTAATTTTTTGGAAAATATCAAACATCACAAAATGCACAAGTGAAAACAAATTTTTAAATTACTAAATTTCAAAGTATTTCATTTTGACTCATCTCAAAATTATATATTCGAAAAGAAAAATTAAGTAAAAAATATTTTTAAATAAATTTATACGACAATTATGTTAG
>JAPDSC010137580.1:10945-31915 GCA_026290005.1 Latrodectus geometricus
GATATGGGCAGGAAGTTTCTCGTTTGATTTTAGTATCTGTCCCTTACCTGTTCAATAAGCATATAAGACACAACTTCAAAGCTATTTTGAGCGAATCTCCAACTATTTTTTATTGAAACAATGTTGCGATGTAGTTGAATACTCTCAAACATGTGATTAGTTTTAAATTATTAACTTATTTTTAAAGTTCAAATTCATTTCTGTAAGTTAAACTTTTTTTCTGAAAATATTCATTAACATTGACAGTCAAAAATCCTTCGAATTTATTCTTTCTATGAAGATTAGTTTTGTTTTGCGTTTAGTTATTTAAATCAATATAGCTCACAGCTTCCAATATAAGCATTTAAAATATAAATTGTAATATAATTAAGAATATAAATCCGTCGAGTTTCATTTCATTAAATCATGTTGACATTTGGTTATCGGATATGGGGAACGCCATCAATTTGATAATTTTCCTGTATTAATTGAGGAACATCCACAACAAACGGAACATTTTAAATATATTTTTCAATACGAATGGAAGGAACTAACACGGTCCAGTGGCAGGATGGTCCCAGATTCTATTCTAGTCCCAATACATTCAACGGAAGATAAATATCAATGGTGTTGTTTATGAATATACTGCTGCGATGATGCTTATTTTATTATTAGGTCTATTCACTTCTGAAATTCCCTTTACAGTGACGTATACCTTACCATAACTGTGGCCCACGAATAGAAGGTTCTGGTCAACCGATAAATCATGGTATTATCGCTTTGTTTAGAACAGAAGCCCAACTTCGTTTATCATTAAAATATTTTATAAGTCTTTCATATCATTATATAAGAATGACATAAAAGTAGAAAAAATATACTTTTTAATTATTTATTTTATTCTGACATCAAAATTTTACATAATTCACTGAAGATGTGCTTAATGACGTTTGATTAAATTTGCATTTAGTTCGAAATTCGTTAGTCTTAAATCTCGTCCCAGAACTCCATATACAAATTATTTCTGTTTTGTTAAAATAAAATTAGAATGACTATGAAGTCAGATTCAATAGCATGATTTGAAAAATGCAATTAAAGGGGAAATGGCACTTTACAGTTTCTGCAATATTTACATTACATAATAACTTTTGTAAATATTTCCAAATTTTTTCAGTTACATCCAATTGTCTTAAAAATTATCGAAAATATTTATGAAGCAATGAATATTTAAACAATGATTAGGTGACATAGACAGCTTGAGCCCTCTTGTAACAAAAAAAGGGCAAGAATCAATTCTTACAAGTGTGAGAACGAAATAGAACAAACTATAAATGGTATAAAAAAAAATCAGGTAAAATGATTATTTAAAAATATACTTAAATGAGAAATTAAATAAACCATAATAAAAACTTTACTATTTACTATAATCACAATTGACAAAACATACGCAACATTGTTGTAAATAAATGGCACTGGATATTAATTCATAGACTCCTATATATCCGATATCAAACACTAAGGTAAAAAATTCTTTCCTAATTTCTATTTAACCAATATGTCTTCAACATTCTCAATTTTTGAATGAACTTTCCGAGAATTTAAAGACTCATTCTATAGTTAGCTTGTTCTCATGCGTGGATGCAGAAAGAAAATACAATTTTATTGTATTTCTGATTTAATGTAAACTTCTCTACCGCTCAGGTTTATGCTTTATCTTGCATTTTTTTAATGAAAACTTTCCTTTTAAAAGCATCATAAAGTTTGTTTTACACATTGCCTTATTTTTCATATAATTCAGAATGAAAGGTTCGTTTATTTTATAAATCCCAAACATTAGCACTTTTCCAATACTCTTTCATACAGCATGTCAATGTCTTCATGCAGAGAAAGTGTCATATAGATTTGGAAGTTCAAAAATCAAACGCCGATTAGAGTAACAAACAGATTAGGAAATGTACCACACTAGGACATAAAATATACACTTGTTCTTTCTAAGACCCTTAAGGCTTTTGGTTTCATTACTAACTTTATGTGATGGATAAAAATCAAAGCTTTGTGAAAGAAATGTACACAAAGATATCGGAAGTTTTGAGAAACTAGGTTTTCGAAATACCGTTAGAGCAAGATAGTCGAATGGAATGTCTAATATGTATTTTTCGGTTAGTCTTTGCAAAGTATAACTTCGAATGGAATTATGACACGAAACACTCTACATTTACAAATTTCTTGATTAAAATAGCAAAATTAAATTTCTCATTCGCTCTATCGTTACACAAGAGCATTTTAACGGCTGAATGAGTGGGTTGAAATAAATCAGAGAAATGCTGCCTCAAATCTTTAAAAATCCCATTTTTTTTAACCAAGAAATGTTGCTATGATATGAATTTAAATCGACTTCCGAGAATGTGCTGCAAAATCTTATCAATTTAAGGCGTCTCAGCAGAATGACGATTTACAGAATAGGAAACTTTTCTAAGCATATTATCAACTTCAGACTGAAGTCAACGAAAAGTACTTATCAGATACACATTTAAGTAACTTGGATACTTTTTATCAACTTGATTCATATACCGTGTTTTTAAATAATGAAGAAAAACCTCACCAGAACTAGAATACAAAGGATGCTTTTGACAATCAATGGATATTAAAATTGGGCAGGAGTCAAACTGCCTTTCGGAGATGAAATTTAAGGTTTGATACATGCTACACAGCATAGTCACCTTGACAAACCCCAGCTGTTTACACGTATACTATTCTTTAAAATGAGCATTACTAGTACAGATACAATCATAACATTCATGTACCAGGACTTTCTCCAAGAGGTAAGTTCAGAGAAAAAAAGGTATATTAATATAAAAAAGGTATATTATTTCTTCAAGCAATCCAAATATTGAGCAATTGTTAACACTCTAGTTGTACAAGAAAACTAGAAGCATAATTTAGTCAAAGTTTTTATTTTGTGCTTGCCTGAATAGAACTTTGACTGTTGCACAGACATGTTCATTAGTACAGTAACTCTCAAACCCACCTTAATAGCTTTGTTTTATTAGGAAAACTTAGCTGTGAAAACTTTTCAGGCTAGCCCAACTAATAACAATATATATGTTTCTCTTATTCCACAACCCAGTAACTATTTTGGTTTATTAGAGGAATAATTGAGATTTTAAAAAATAACTAAAAAGCTTATTTAAATAAATTAAATGAGATAAACTATGTTGATATCTTATCACCCATTTTTAATTATTATTAAAATGATTTCAACATACTAGTTAATATCACAATTTCTAGTCATAATTATAATTCAGAATATTGTGAATTGTATGAGAAAAGAATTGAATCATAAAATAATATTTGATAAATTATCGTGGCATTGAACATTAACATTTTGGCTGAAAAGAATTAAATTTGATCATTTAATTCAACAGAGGTCATGAATGATGTAATTGATTTTACTAGCAACTTGAAGACAAGTTATGAAGTTTAAAATTGGGCTTCATGCTAGGAAAAAATCAGACTTATCAACAATATTTTGCAATCAGCTAGTTATTATTTTAACTATACACACAACCTATTAATAGAAATTCTTTAAACAATTAGATATACACCTGAATACTCTTATTTGCTATTTTCAAAGCCATCTTGAAAGCTCATTTTTACCATTTCAAAAAATAATGACTTTAAATAAAAAAACAAATAGAATTATAACCGTTCATCCTCAATTCAAGTATGGAGCACTAACATAAATTATTTACTTTTGACAGTAAGACTTAAATAAAATTTCCTTAGGAAATGACGATATAAATGAAAACTTCAAATCTATAATTTCATTATCATTGTACAAAAATATTTTTTCCATTTCTTACAACAATGTCTTAAAAAATATACAAAAGCATATTTAAAATATAGCAGCGAGTGGATAAAAAAATCATAATTTACAAAACCATTCAATTAAAATTTAAAAAACCCTCTTAATTAACTAACATACCATCACCATCAAGAGATAGAAGTGTTTTAAAATAGTCTTTTTGCTTTACAGTTAAAAAATCCCATGTAGAGTTAAAAGATTAAGAAAAAGATATGTTCAATTAGATGATTTTTAAGTTCTTTGTATGACAGTCAATAGTGAATGGTGGAACAGTAAATTTCTATTAAAATTAAAATGTATCAAAGTGGATGCATACAATTCTATCACACTAATTTTTGTTAAAATCTCTATAAAAGTAAAGAAACACATGTGCCTATATATATAAATTACATTTAATGTTAAACTTTAATCACTTTAACAGATAAATGCATTCTTTTAATTTCTTTCAATAACTCGTATGAACATTTCCAAAGAATATCAAAACTTAGAATTATCAATTCACTTAGAATTTATTTCTTAGAAAAATCAAAAATTTGATGAAAGGTGGTGTAGCCTACACATTCAATTAAAGCTAACTCACTGTATGCTTAAACTATTGGATCCCTTACTTTTTTAATCTTAATACTCGGTGCTAATCATGTTTGAAATGATTTTAATGACTAATTATAAATAAGTATAGAAGTTGCTTCTTTAAACTTAAATACCATCTTAAGTTACATGATAGTTCTACGATAATGGGCTTTGTTTGACCTTCCCAAGAATCTCATTCCTAATAAACAATTTTCAGATTGTTGTTTTTACAATTTTCTTTTCAAATAGTTGAGCCATCTTAGTTTTGTTCGTTTTCTCTTCCAAAACTTTTTATGGTTTAAAAATAGTTTTTAGCTAACAACTATTTTTAATTTTTAGTATTGGGTTTTCTAATTGGATGACTAACTGATTTTAATCTAGCAATATTGATAAAATTCTTATGCCTGAATTTTTGTTAATTTTGTATAGTTTATGGTTTTTTATCTTCATAAAGCATTCATTTGAATGCTTTCCATGGATTAAATGCTTCTTATAATTATTGTTCACAAATTGCTTAAATATTTAAGCTTAATGTCATATAAATTCTTGCAAAATTTCAGTAGGTGAAAAATCAGGCATATTAGTAAATGATTAAAGTTATAGGAAATAAAAGAAATGTCACATTGTATAAAATTTTATTCACATTTGAATATTTCCAATGGTTAACAAAATTTTTAACAGTAAATTTAACTCTAAAAGTTAATTTATCCCAAAAAATATACAATATCTAATCATATAATTTGATAGATTCAAAAATAAACAAAAACATCCATAATATTTTAGGTTAAGATAATATGAAAACCATTACCTACAAAAATAGAAAAATTTTATAACATTACTATATTTAGTAAATATATCTCTCATTGTAAATTTTTAATATCAATTTGTAATAGAGAGAAAAGAAACATATGAATAAAAAATTAATTTCAATAAAAAAAACTTTACATTTTTAACATTTAAATAAAAATGAAAGGATGCATATACATTATGATTTGATTGCAGCATCAAGCACATAATAAGCTTCCAATACCCAAGACCACTTGTATGAAAGTAGACTTAACTTTCATTGTACTTTCCATTGATTCATACTCATGATGACTTGCCTTTTAATAATTTATCACATGAGAATGAGTTTCAAATGACGTATCACTTGGATTCAGTGCGAGACTTCTTGTTATTCTGTAGAAGAAAAATTAAAAATGTCACTTACATAGAAAAGAAAGAAGTTAGTTTCAAGAAACTAAATAACAAAAGGAAGGACGTGAACTTGAGACAAAAAAATAACACGTTAAAAAAATGATTAAATTTTTCAGTTTTTATTAATGTTATTAAATTATTAATGTTTTTATTAAAATTATATAAAAGAACACCTCTTACATGAAGTAAAAAATTAAAGATTCATAAACAGTCAAGAAAAAATCAAGTATGTTAGTGAATGAAAAAATAAACATCAGTAATCAAATAAAAATCTAACTACTTTAGTTTTTTTTAAACATAGCTTACAGAAGTAATGCAAAGTGTCAATATTTTATCCAAAAAAATAGACATTTGCAAAACACAAGGAAATGTGTATTCTTTTATAATTGTTAAAAAGTCTAAAATTTTAACTTCTTTTTTTCTTTTGTATTTTTTAAATTAATTAAAAATAAATTTAAAAATAACATCACTTTGAAAACTGTTAGTGATGTAAAGTGGAATCCATAGATTAACAAGTAAATAATTAAATTTAAGCAAAATTATTTGTAAATTATAAGCACTAAAAATAATTTAATAAAAAAAAGTCCTGCTAAAAGTTCAATCAATAAATAATAAAGATGAAAATATATATTAAAAAAATTCTAAGGTTTGAAATAAAAAAATATTTGCTATCAAAATTTAATAGTATTAAAAAAATATTATATACATAAAGAGTCAAAATTCTTCATGATAAATTTATTAAAGAAAGAATGTATATGAAAATATAGTAATACCTCATTAAATGAGTAACTTTTTTGATTACTAAAAATTTTTTATCAAGATTTTTTTCTTTGGAACATATTCTTTTATAATCTTAAGCATTTCGAAACATACATATTTTGATATATTATAAATATATTTTTTGATATATATATATATATTAAATGTTATGTAAAAATGCAAATTTTACTTATTTTTATATTTGCACAAAAATAGTTTAAATTTTAATTTTTGAAAGATATTTCTGCTCCAAAGTAAGTTCAAATTCAGTTTGTTTTATATTGTTATAAATGTTCACCACTTATGTAGAAAGTGAAAAAGTAATCTCTTCCTATATGTAAATATATTCTAAAATTAGGAAGTGACTGGTGCTGCTATCTTGTAGTAGTGAATAGTTTAACATGTACCAACGAAATTTATGTCAATGTCTTCCAATCTGAGGTGAAGTGCCAAACCAAGAGCTGCATTGAAGTCCCCCCCCCCAATCCCATCTATTTTAATTGGGGTGCAACAAACAAGCATTTGGAGGAGTGGATTTTTTTTTTTTTGGTTTGATTTATTTGTCACTCAATGGTTATATTTTGGACTGGAGAACTAATTAAACAAGCTACAGTTTAAAATGGATTCCAAATCACTGAAAACATCCAAGTCCAAGATAGAACTCGAACCAGTATGCTGTTGATCCAAAGTTCAAAGTGCTAACTATTCAGCAGTCAGCTCAATGTTTTTTAGAGATAAGGAAATAACTAAAGTAGTTGGTGCATAAGATATATCCTTATCAACAAAAGAATTTCCAAGCTGCAAATTTAAAGAGAATACCATAATATTACTATGAATAACATTCATATTCCTATTAAAGACCCCGAAGAGAATATCACATCACAATCACACACAAGATATACAGGCTTCTGTTGATTCATCAAATAGTTATAGTTTAATTATTTTGGGATACAATCTTTACTTGGAAAGTAATAAGAATTTAAGATTAGTTTAGCATCTACCAATAAATTGAAAATGAGTATTTGATTTCCACACATATACAAAGGAACATGAATTATCCTAAGAACTAATGATTTTTATTATATAAATCATTTATTGGTATCCAGAAGAGGAGCATAATCTAGTTTGGACTTGAAGTCATATAGAAGAGCAGACTTATTTTGATCATAACCAAATTTTATAGATTTTATCATATTTTTTTCATTAAATTTTATCATATTTAATGAATTTTATCATATTTTTTTCATTAAATTTTATCATATTTAATGAAAAATCCATTTTTAAAAAGAGATAACATTCTATTCAATTTACAACTAAATGATAAAAGTTATCAAAAACTTTGTAAAATAGTGCTCAGTTCTTGGAAGGAATAGATAATGATTGTTTTTAATGAGTGGAGGCTATTAAAAGACACCATTACAAGTAGCATAGGTACTAGAGCAGAAGAAATCCAGGCAATAATTGGTTTAATTATAAATGTAGAGTAACATTGAGAACATTTTTGGTTGTGCGGTATACTACAGTAAATAAAATGAATTATAATAATAAATGCAAAAATTAAATGAATGAAAAAATTGCTTTTTATTACAAAAAATTAAGCATCATTTAGAGAAATAAGAAAAATGAAAAACAATTTTTTTCAAGGAAAACAGTATGTGTCAAGACCTCAATCGATGACTTGTTGGAATAAAAATAAAACTGTTATTCTTATGAGGTCAACTCTTAGAGGAAATGATATGGTCAAAAGGAGTAATATAACACATCAGAATTTAGACAACGATGTTGAAGAATTTATTATTGGATGAATTTTTCAATATCGTATATTGTTAAGAAAATGCAAAATAACAAAAGCAAAAGGAAGTTAGGAATAAAAGCTGAATACATCAAACATGCAAGTATTCTTTTTCTAGAGCAAATATATAAATTAGTATTGATTTAGAGAAAAAAATACATACCAATTGATTGAGAAATGAATTAATTTAGCCAATATGTACAAGAGAATGAAGTGGATTGCAACAATTATAGACACATCACTCTACTATATAAATACATTTAAAATATGCATACAAAATTTTTACAAGCTTATAAAAATAAGTGCTTTCTCTAGTGATTACACTGGGTAAGTACCCAGGACAAATCTTTGAAAAAGATACTCTGGTTCTTGAGCTGCTCACTCAATCACAAAACAAATACATATTTAAAAATATTTAAAAAATGAATATAACCTTAAATTTCTATTTTATTCATTGATTACTAGCAAACATTTGACATAATCAATAGAATTCATTTAGTAGCTGAGAAAATATCAATTCAGTTAATCAAATTCTCTAAAAGTATTGACGGCCTCCATTGATTTGCAAAATGAAGTTTTAATGCTTCTGATCTTAATTTTGATATTATATAAGGTAATACATTATTGCTACTACGTTTAATTGTAATACTCACATTCATTATTTACCAGCTCAATTTGAGAATTTATATTGTAATTAAACTTATTCAACTGAGTAATTTCGTTGATGATATTGTCATTTTAAGCATAAGTAGATTTAATATTAATGTCTTTATAATCCAGTTCATAAAAACAAAAGAATTTGATCTTTTAATTAATTAGCACCAAACAAAATTTACAGAATAAACCAAGTATTCTTATGTCCATCTGCACTTACAGTATATAATTTTTAATTTGAAAGAATTTACAATTTTCTTTACATTTGTTCAATTATTAGCAATTATAATAATATCTCTGAAGAAATTAATTTCAGGATTCAAACAGGAAATAAATACAATCACATTTATCAATACTTATTTAAGAGTAAACTCTAAGATAACCATAAAAATAAGTTAAACTAAGCAAATAAAAGATTTATAAAATGGTAGTGAAATTTAAAGCTGGAAAAATAATGATAAAAGCAATTTATCCTTTAAATCTCATGAATGAATTATTTTCTAAACAGATGAAAATAAAGCATATATATATATATATATATATATATATATATATATATATATATATATATATATATAATAGAATTAATAAAATTGAAACTTTTAAATCAAAGATACAGAGGAAAACCAACAAAATATAATTAGGTGACACAACCAAAGATCTTACTGTCATGAAAATAAAGAACTGAAAATCTAATTTCAAGAACAAATAACTTGGAATGACATTGTTCGGAAGATATTTTGGATTCTATTATTATGAACGAAAATAAACTTTAAATTTGTAATTGATAATCGATTGTTTATTGATAATTTGCTTTTAATCATTTGAAATAATAATTTATGCATTTTTCCTTGATTTACAATTAAGACCAGAAATCTCATATAATAATAAATATTGATGTTAAATACATATGATTGTAAGCTAATTTTACCATTAAACTCCAAGTGATCCTAAAATGATAATCCCTGATCTTTTTAATAGCTCCAGTTTCAATTTTAAATTATTAATAACTCTAACTATAAATTTTCTAAAAAATCAAAATGGTGGAAATATTGGACATAATACATTTGTAAAGAGATTATCATTATTATTAAAGAAAGAGGTAATTTTTTATTTCTTGAAAGGAAAAAGAAGTTATTTAAAAAACTTTTCTAGTATGAGAAGGAATTCGAAAATCTCCTAAAAATGAAACATTAAATTTATATTCATCAAAAAATGGTCATATTAAAAAACACTTTGCTATTTTGCTTGAAATATTCAAAAGTAATATATTGAAATATTCCTAAACATCATTTTACTCGGCAAATTTTACTTAAGATTAAAGAACGATTAAGATTTATTTTTATGAATTTATATAATTGATTCTTACTTGGAATTTCTTTAATTCCATTTGCAATGCATGAACTTTTGACCTTTCTTGTTCCAAAGCAGTGTGATATTCACTAACCTAAAAGTCATAAAAATAAGTTTTAACATTTTGAACATTTAATTAAACAACAAACATAAAGAACATTTTTTCAAAAAAATATAGACTTAAATGTATAGAAAGACATATAACCTGGTCTGTTAATTCATCTTTGACACTATTTAGCTCATCTATTTGAATAAGAATGTCTGCTTTTTCTCGCACTGAAATAATTACAAAGTTCAAAATTATTAATTATTATTATTTTATGTTTTAAAGCAATCAAAATTAATTTAATTACTTACAACCATTAACAGAATATTATTAAATAATCACATATGAAGTTTAACAATTTGAGGTTGAATTAATAAAAGAATCTTTTAAAACATTAATTATTCAAACTCATGTATGTCAGCATCACAAATCATCTGATATCATACTTTTCCATTTTAAGAGTTTCTTAAAATGTAAAGAAATTAAAGGAAATTCATCTTAATATAATTGTAACTGTTGTTTAGTCTTTTGAACTGTTAATCTGAGAAAGATCAGACAGATACAGAAAAAAGGAAAGATTTCCATTCCAAATCAGTTAGTTTTTGCTTATCACTTGTGATGTTCCCAGACTTGGCCTGCCACTTTCAGACAAACTTACATTGAAATATAAATTTATATTATTTTAGAGAAATAAGTCAGAAATTATTTAAAATTTTTGTTAAGCTGGTAAATATTTTATACATAAAAAAACATTATTTAATGTGAAACAAAAAAAAAAATAACATGTCTTTTATATATTGGCCAAATTCCTCATTAAATTATTTAATATACATTATTTTTTTTACTTTAAATAACTTAAGAAAATGAAGTAAGAGATCGAGTGAAAAACAAAAACAAATCAACATACTTGTTTTAATAAAATTAGTTTATTAAACTAGTTATAATTTTGATGAAATACAATAATTATTAAAATATGATAAATTATTAACTAACTTTATCTCAGAAAATAAAGGCTTTCTTACTTGCTCTTACTTAGATATACTGATTGAAAACATACCAGATGAAGAAATCAATCACCATTACCATATTTTCCCGTATAAAATCCATGGATTATGAATAAAAAAAATTTAGAATTTCGTTGTGTGCATTACATGCCGTTGCAGACAATCTGATTTAAAAAAAAAATAATAAATAAAAAAAAAAAAAAAATCCACCAGAAAAACTGGTTTCATAAAATAAATAACAGGGGCTGTTATAACTCAGTTTACTTATTTCTGCTATAATCAACTTTGATTATTTACATTGAAGAACAAATTTGGCTTCTCAGAAAGACATAATAGTTGCAATTTGCTAACATCATTTCGCATTTTGTCTTGACATAGGCTCTTTCATTCTGCAAACATTAAAATTTTCATACCATAATATGACAATAAAAACATTTAAGTTACACAACAAATTTTAAATAAAAAGTATAGGGAAGGCAAAGAATAAAATTGGTGACAAATGTATTAATGTAAAGTGAAAAACAAAGCATTTGTGGTTCAAAAGAAAAATGTATCCAATGTGCATTTCAAACATAATCCATTTCTTTCATTTAATTATTAACAAAAGATATGCAGTTTATTTTTAAAATATATCTATTCTCATTTTCAAAGTTATTAAAAACTATCAATCTTATGTTTTCATCTCAGTTTATCACATATTGTGATGAGGAGAAATCAAACCGATTTTTTTCATAATACATGTTTTTTCTGTACAATTTATTATAATTTTAATCATACTGTATACTTTTTATTTTATGTAACATCCACATTATCAGCAATATATATTTTCGACTATTCGGCGGAAAATTTGCTGCAGATTATGCAATGTTTTCCTTTCTTTTACTTGCAAAAAAAAAAAAAAAAAAAAAAAAAATCTTTGATTTTGTAATCTAGCTGCTTTGGATTATATACAGGAAAATACAGTAGTAAAAAATTATTTATATAAAACTACAAATTTGCAAGCACTTACTATAAAAAATAATGAATCAATACAAATTTTTTTTTTTATTATATTTCAAATAAATATTAAAATTTTGTTTCAGTTAAAATATATAGAAGCATTTATAATAAATTAGGCATATAATTTGCTCATTAATATATTAATATGTTAAAGGTGGAAAATTTGACAATTATAAATTTTTACTTAAAATTTTGAAATTATAATATTTTAAATTATTCATTTTTGCTGTTTTATAGCTTTTATCCCCAGTTATTCAAAATAATAGTAATATACTCAATAATACAACAATACTACAATTATTAAATATTAGAATATAAATATGAAAGAAACAAATTAAAATAAATAATAATAATTATTATTATTGGTGAGAAGTTGAAAATTTTTATTGAATAGAAATTTTCTTACTTTCACCAGATTCTAGAATTTGATATAATTTTCTATTTCTGGATTTAACATTTTTTAGCTCTTCCTAAAATGAACAAATACCAATCACAAAAATTTATATCAAAACAAAGAATAAAGCAAATATAAGAAAAATATTTTATTCAAATAAAAATGTAATCCTGTTCGTGTGTGAAATAGGATTTTTAAAAGCATCAATAAAAATTTAAATTTTACATTTCTTCACAATTTACTTTGTTAGGAACTCGTATATGATGGTCATTATGATAATAATTATGTTTATGAGTAAAATTGTCATTTTTAGAGGTAAATTAATAAAATATTTAAGTAAATACAATTAAAATGATTTTATCCCAATAAGAGAAGATTAATATTATTCCAGCTTTAAATAATCCTAATTGAAAAAATACAAAAAACATTTAAAAATTATGAACTTAAAACTAAAAATATTGAGTAAAATGTAGTATTAGCACATTAATAAAACAATAATACAATCAAACATTTCATTATTATAATTATTATCGGAAGTGAGTGAAATATTATTAATAAAATTATTTTTCACATGTAAAAATTTTAGTAAAATTAGCACATACAAATACCTTGAAATATTTTATAAATTCATAATTATAAACATTAGCTTTTACTCTTGAAACTTTGTAAGGATTTTCATGTATTATATAACTATACAATTATAATTGTGAGAAATTCACTTACAAGAAATTTTTTATCGATTGGAGTTTATAAATTTAGCTAATCAAAATAATTGTATGAACAATGGAATCTATAGAACTTCAGACTTGATCTTAAAAGCCTCACTTTAAATGTATTTTTATTTTCAAATCATATTAAATATACCTTTAATTTCTTAACATTTTCAGTTAAAATGGATATTTCTTCATCTTTCTTCCTTAGATCTTCTTGGTACTGTAAAAGGCGGGCTGATTCTATGGCAGGCTTAAAACAAGAAATTAGTACAATTGTAATCAATTCATCAGTGTACATATTATACTAATCATCAACAAAGAAAAATAGGTGCTTACATCAAGATTTTTATACTGTTCTTGTTTATGTTCTTTAGTAATTATTTTCTCTGCAGCCTCTTCTATTTTATCAAAAAAGTCACATTCATCAGCAGTAGTTGGTTTTGGCAACACTTCAAAGTCATCAAGATCTAAGAAACAAATTAGTTTCATATTTTCATACAAATCAATAGATTATAACAATGTTATTCATGACATTCATGCACTGTTAAAAAATTATTTAGGTTTAATTTCAACAAACTTCTAATAACAACATAAAAAGTAGTAAAAAGTTAAAATATTCTTTTTACACATTTTTTACATTAATAGAAGTAATGTGATAAAATATAAATTATTATACGTAAAATTATATTATAATATTAATTACATATAATGCAATTTTATGGGTAATAATTTATATTTTGTCACATTACTTGTAATAATTAATTTTTTTATTAATTATTACAAGTAATGTGACAAAATATAAATTATATACAATTAACGAAGTCTGACAAAATTTTACACTAACATTATATTAATCTATGCATATCAACTAAAATTATTTAAAATACATTTCTCTATAAAAAAGTTTTGAACCCACCATTTTTTTATTTTTCAACATTTTTTAAATTTATATACTTTTTTTAAAAATTTAAATAGCAGATACCAGACTATTATAACAGGATTGCAAAATGTATTAAAAGTAAATTTTACTGCATTAATTAAAAATATCTGGAAGTTAAACAATTTAGATTAAAAGTGAAATATCAGTGTTACATAATAATTTTTATAAATTTCAGCATCTATTATTAGTAAAATGTAATATACAAAGACCTTTATTAACTTATAAAATATTATCTCTTAATTTCCTCTCAAACAAAATAAGAAATTTTCCATTACCATTAGCTTTCTGATAAGAGCCAGAATCGATCTGATATGCATCCAAGCTTTGAAATTCATCTAAGCTCATGACACCTTTTTCTTTCTTCTGGTTATTTTTCTTCTTCTTTTTACTTGCTGTTTTACTCTGTTCTGTTTCCTTTTGAATAGCATCATACACCTGAAAAGATTGACGGATAAACTCCTTTAATAAAATAAAAAATTTAAATTTATATAAATTACAAAAAATAGCAAATTTATATCAGAAATTTTTCTTCAAAAGTTATATCAAAATTTCACAAGTTGTTTTAAAGGAAAAAAAAATTAAAATATCAGTATCACTAAATTATTTCATAAAAAAATATTAATACTTGTATATACATTAATCCAATTATATATTTTTTAATTAAAAAATTAGTTTATAATATCTGATTTCCATGGACTTCATCATAAAACAATATATGTAAAGAAAGTTGATAAACAAAGAGTAACCACAAGCACTTCCACTTTCAATTTCTATTTGCTAAATTTGACGAACTGCATCCAAACTGTATTCTTAATGTAAGCTTAGTAAAAAAGAATTAAGAAATTTTTTTGATTTTTCAGGGCAGTACAAAAATAGTTCACTTTAGGAAAAAGGCTTATTATCATGCAATCAAATATAAATAAATAGCCATGAAATGAATCTATATATTAGTGAAAGTAAGAAATGCAATATGAAAAGTTGTAAGCAAAAAAAAAGAGTATTCAACCTATAACCTATCCCCAGCTAGAATCATGTATCTTGCAAAATTTTAATGAAGAAAATCCTGCGGAAAAATGAAGCCACAAATTCATATGTGAGTAGTTTTGACTTGATACCTTTTTAACATTAGATCAAATGAAAGTAAAATAGTATCTATTAATTTGTTAAATGAATAATTTTTAAGTACCTGCAGAAATATAAGCAGTAGTTTTAAAAAGTTAATGCTCATATAAATTTAATTTAATTTAATAACTTAACTAAGATTGGTAATAACATTAAAACAGCGTTTGTTGGTTTTTGAATGTAAATTAACCTCATCAAACTCTTGCTAATTATTATATCAAAAAACAGTAGATAAAAAACTATTAAAGTATTTTCCTAATTGAAAATATATTTTCGTTCCTGGAATGTAGTAAATAACAAGCTAACCAACTTAAAAAAATTAATATTTATGACTGAATATAAAATTTATTGACATTGATTTTAGAAAACTTGATATCGTAAAAAGGAATTAAAAACTTCTGCCTTTTATAAAATCAAATGCTACCTAAATAGTTAAACAATACTATTTATGTAAATATTGACTTTTAGGAGATAATTTTAATTACTTTCCACCAGATTCACTTTATCTGACTTTAACTTATAGCTACTTTTGACACATTAGTCATAAATGAGACTTATAGTTTAAAGTTAATTTTTATAAAATTAGTCAAATTTAATTTAATCTGATAGCTGAATCATTGAAATATTTATAATAAATCACTCCACATTTCAAATTTGAAAATACATAAAATAACTAAAAAGTTATCAGAAAATATTTCAGAAAATTAATTATTTTTACATCTAAAATAATAAATTTAATTCTAATAGTTGAAAATACAATTTGTTTTATTTGTTTCAAAAGTTTATTTTTAATTCATATTTTTTCTATAATAGATATTATTTAACATTTTTAATATATTAATAGCATAATTAAAAATGGTGTTGATTTTTAACAGCTAATTTAATGTTTTATTACCAATTGTATATAATTAAAAACACTAATTAAAATTATATTTTTTATTCCAATCTAAAATTATTATAAATTAAAAAGTTATTAAGTATAGAATTTAATATATATATAAGAAAAAGCATTCTTTTTTCTTTATTATTCTATAAGAAAAATTAATGGTTTTCACTAAAATCTACCTTTTACTAAATATTCCTTTCCCTAAAAATATTTAAAACAAACTAAAATTTACGAGGAAAAAGAAAAACTAATTCTTCATTAATACAAGTAGTCTTTCCAACACCATAATAATAATATAGTCTACAAATTAAAAGTGAAAAAACTGGAATGTATCAATACTGATTAGAGAACTGCTGAAAACAGTACAAATAATTTTTACAATTTTATTATGAATGAAATATTTTATTGAACCTGGGTAAAATTATTTTTGTCCAATGAATGTCTAACAATTTCAGAAATCTACAAGTCCATTATTATCTCACTGTAGTAAATACACATCCATTATGGATAAGCTAGAAATATGTAGATCATAGGAAAAATGCGCAGTTAATAATTTGAGTACATTATATCTTTCTTACCCCATTTCGCACTTTGCTATATCAGATGTTCATAGTAACATTAAACGAATATAATTCTAATATAAATGTAAAAATAAATAAACATACTTTTTATAATTTTTTTTAGATTTTTGTTATTGCCTCATACAGTTAAATTTTTAACTGCAGTAAAATTTAATAAAAAAAAATTTGTAATCTTCAAATTTAAAAGATTTCAAAACTAATCTTTTGTCACTACTATTGTATTACTACAAGTAATACAATCAATATTAAATGAATTTTACTTCTTTCTTTTCTTCATAATCAATTTTGCTCAAAAGAAGTGCTTCTTGAAGATCTTGCTCATAAGTTTCAGATACAAACTGGAAGTAAAAATGTAAAAGCTTTACTAAAATAATTGGAAAGTTTAACAAATTTATTTCAAAACAAGAATTATAGTTATTTAAGTTAGTTTCATTGCATTACTAAAAATCATTCAAATTGCTTCTAAAATCTTGAAAAATTTTATTTTGTTTTGAAAATTATTTATGAACATATCAAATAAAAAAAATATAATTTCCATCAGAAACATACACACAGTGTTTCTTTTCTATCATATAATTTTATTACTCGTAAGTTACAGTGGTAACTTTTTTTGATAGTGCCAAGCAATATTAATAAAAATAAAAGTCATATTTGAAGAAAATTTAAAACAATATACCTCTCAATAGCAAACTTCAAATGGGTTTGTTATTTTTAATGAGCAAGTTTCAATTTAAAATAATAAAAAAAATTAAAAATATTTTCCAATTGTTGTATTTACTTTATAAAAATTGTTGGTAGCATGTACTTTTTCATAAGTACATGCTACCAATAATTTTTATAAAGTATAATTTTATATCACACATCTTTATATCAAAAACTCTTCATTAAATTACTGATTATAAACATTTTGAGAATACTTTTTATTTCATAACTCTACTATATTTTTAATTTAGTAATTTTAATTATTTGTGAGTAACGCACAGCACTGAATTCAGTGAAATAAATAAAGAAATGTATAAAACAACTTAATATTAATGTTATAAATCTACAAAGAAGAAAATCCCTTAATCAATTTATTCAACTTCCTGTAGCATGAATATCAAAATGATATTTAAAATAAATTTATTGATTGTTTAATTCTATATGCTAAAATATACTACAATTTAATTTTTCACTTAAGCTAATATTTCTATTTATCTATTTAATCCTATTTTAGGGAAAATGTAAATGCATTCATATACTAACTTAACATAAGTTGTATTTTAAACTCATCTATGATGTAACTTTAAGGTATAATAGTATTGAAGTAAGACAGCAACTTACTAGGGAATACAAACAAAATGTCTTTCTTTAAACATAAGAAAATAAAAAAAAACTTAAACAGGAAGAATGAAGTGAATCCGTTTCAACAATTTATAGGAAGTTTTTATGCATCCTCATTTCCAGCATCTCTAAACAATACTGCAGTTCATTTGAAAGAGTTAAGAGGATTTTACAATAGACCGAAGATTCAAAAGGAGATATTATAAAGTTATAAAAAATACCTCACTATCTTTTTGCTTCCACTCTTCCCATTGCTTTTGAGGTGCACTGACAACTTTATTATTACTAGAAGATTTGTGTTTTGGTTTGTGAGTTCCAAATGCCAAACTCTGGAGCTAAAAAGAATATACCAGTATATTACACAAAGGAAAACACTGTAATATGATTTGCAATGTTTGCATTGACTTGTCTATGCATTTATAACTCAGGCATAAATAATTTGGAAGAATATAGTATATATACATGTTTAAATTAAGAATACATTATAATTAATATAATAACTTCTTTATAATTTACACAGAATCAAAACATTAAATACAATTCCAAATAGTCTTGGAAAAAGTTTACTTATGGGTACCCCTTTATATTTTGGTAATTTTTTATGCCAAGGTCCCAAAATTTTGAATAACAAAATGACAATACTAAAACAAAATTAGTTAAAGTACTAAAAATATAAGGGTTACCAGAAATTAAATCTTATTGTTAAATTTTTTGCCCTAATCTACAACAAACCCAAAAGTCTGAATTCGATTGATTAAATATTTAGTGAAAACATTAATGTATCAGCTTAGTATTTTTTGAATAATATGACCAAAACATTCTTGGATTCTGTCTAATGTCAACATCCCTGGAAATGAAATTGCAGAGAGTCTTGCTAAAGCTGGTGCTGATGAGGCAATAGCGCCTACCGCTCCTCTTACTTATATGGAACTATTTTCAAAATACAAGGCAATTTGGTTGGTACATCGATAATCCATGGTATCAGAGTAAGTGCCCTGGCAGCTCCCTGATTCGAAGTGGCAGTAAACAAGATCAAACTGTCCTTAACTGTTTACTTAGAGGTCATCAATGACTTTTGTTGGTGGTGACAAACATTTTAAAAGCTGCACTAAGTGTTCTTCTGTGTATGCCTCCCCTGGTTACATTTTATTTATGTGGGACTCACCAGGCAGAACCTGGTTCAAGATCTTCTATTGGTGATTGACTTCATCAGGGTGAATGAGCTCATGGGCCTGATCTAGCTCTGCTGTTCAAGGGGATGTGAAACAACAACAAATATTATTCCATTTTATAACATATTTAAACAGAAAGAACAACAAATAAGATAACATAAATGACAGTTTTCTCAATATTGTTTTAATTTTGTTTCACAAATTATTAATCTGGGGACTTTTCATTTCCTTCTCAACTTTCACATTCTAAACTAGAATTAATTTGAGATTTGCACATTACTTAGAACAAAAATTTCATACTTTTCAACAGAGAACTTTAAATTATAAATACTTGGAAACTTTTTAATTTTTTTTTTAATTTTTTTGTATGTTGCAGTGATAGGATTATATTTCCTTCAACATGATGATTAATCATTTCAACTGTAAAAAAAGTAGATTGGAATAACTGATTAGGTTGTATTATAATAGATAATGAAAATGTCTTAAAAATTATAAGCATAATTAGTTTGCCTAACAGGCTCCATATGTTTCTATGAATTGCTTGACAAAACTCAAGTTTTTTTTTTACTTATTATTATTATTATTTTTTTTTGGGGGGGGGGTCCACTGTATGTCTGCCAGAATACAACAACACAGAAGCATTTAAGAATAAAGAAAAAAATCTTTTTTTAAAACTACAACAAACTTCTTCAGTAACTAAAAATAGCATAATTCCATTATTGCCCTATATATACTCATTGTAATTAGAATCTAATGAAAAAAAATTGCAACTGTTGTAAATATTTGCATTGTGTATTGCTGAAAAGGTTTGCATTTGAACTTAATGATTATCATTTTCTGACAAATTAAATGCCCAATTTATTTCTGACATAAAGTGTTTATAATCACTTTGATTATCAATTGCGAGGGTATAGTGGAATAGTGCATTAAAATTTACAAATTTTTGGTTTAAAAAAAATCTTTTAAAATTGCACTATAAATAATTTTTTTGTTTAGTAAATGATACATTGGATATTATTAGCTTGGCAAACAGAAAATTGTTTTAAAATTTTTTATACATTGTTGATATCCATTAGAAAAAAATCATGCATGATAATAAAAGGAATCACATTGTCAACAATCCTTACATATTTATTGTTCATGTTTTGCCCCATTTACAAATTAATTTTTTTTTTTGGGGGGGGGGGGGAAAGATTCTGATAGATAAAAGTTGAAATTCCTAGATATGGCATATAAACTTTTTTGGTGTATTTTTTAATTTATTTAGTGATTAAATGTCATTGAGTTACCGCAACTGTTATATAAGTTTCTAACTTAATAAATAAATTTAAATAATAATAAAAACATAAAATTATTAAAAATTAGGATTAGAAAAAGAAAGTTCATTTGAATTATTATCAAAAGAATTTTAATCAAAATATATACTTTTATTACATTTGTCGCTCAACAGTTAATTTTTGCACAAGAGGGTTAATTAAACTGGGATCTATTAAACCGTAGATCCCTGTTTAATTAGCCCTCTTTTGCAAAAACTAACTGTAAGTGGATTGTGAACCAATAAAAACATCCAAGCCCAAGTTGGGATTCGCGTGCATAAACATGAAAATGCATAGTTAGGAAAATT
>JAPDSC010137584.1:0-27234 GCA_026290005.1 Latrodectus geometricus
ACATGCGTATTAATTTTTATAGAAAATTTTACGCTATAAAAATTATATAGTAATGGATGCTGATCTAAAACATCTTTATGAGCTTAAACTTGTACCATAATTTCATATTAAATACATAGTTAAATTTTCTTAGAATTATAAAAAAGAGTAAATGGAGAATGTTTTTTTATTATTATTATTATTACATAAATATAATAGACATATTGCAGTGTCTCATACTGCTTTTATTAAAGAAATGTTACACCTAAGTATATATATATATATTGGAAGTTGCTATTATATTTTCAAATGAAAATTCTCCATATTTTGATATTAATTGTTTTTAATATCATGTATTCTATTAAATAAAGTTAATAGAATACATGATATTAATCACAATAAAGTTTTAGAGTTTTTCATATACGATTTAATAGACTACAATATACTGTCAAATAACTTAGAAATATTTTATCAAATACTCATACTATAAAGACTTTAAAAATTTTAATTTATTTTAGTATCATAATATTTTGATTAAACTGAATGCAAAAATTTTTCTCACAGCACACAGAGATACTTAATTCTATAATTCCGAAAATTTATGAGTCGCAATTTAGTAAAATTCAGCCTTAATTTCGAAATGCAATTGTTTATTTTATTTTTAGCCAATATATGACCATTATTATACTTTGAATTATGTAATTGAGCTATTAAAATTTTACGAAATTAGATTTCTAAGTTAAGCAAATATTTCTTAAAATATCATTTACATTATTTTAATCTTGCAGAATTATGTTGATATCATTACTTTTGTTGGCTTTGTTTGCTACAATAGCAGATGTATTAATGATAATAACTGCTAATGAAGAAATGAAGGGTACTTCAAGTATGTATTCATGTTTATCATATGCTTTTGGTGTAAATAATCCTTAAGTATTTCAGAATATTTCATATAAGATTAAAATCATTGTATTTTTTAAAAATTCCTTTTGAAAAATTGCATATTAAAAAATATCCACATCAGATATTATTTACATTGATTTTAAAATCAAACATAGCCAAATTAAAAGCAATATAGATAAACTTATTCGTCATAATTATAAGTATTTGAAACAATATAATTAAAAAAAATCTAATTGCTTAATTATAATTGTCAAATACCTACATGATATTGTAACTATTCGTTATGGTCTAGAAAGCAATATTTCATTGATTTTAAGTTCTTTAACATATGAAACACCTGCAAATATTTTACAAAAGTTTGATATGGCTCTCTGTAAATCCTACAGTTTTTTTATACTATCTGTTTCCGTTAGTCAAACATGAAATGCTCTTAAAAGCTATTAGAGCTCGTCAGATTATTAATCGTTCCCAAATATATGTGTGGAAACAATCCTTATCCTTAAAATGGAATAAAATCAGGATAATTAATGTGAAAACAAATATTTGTAAATTTTTCATATGTTTAATTAACAGACAGTCACTTGACCAAATATTGGAAGATAACTATCAAAAATGGTAGTAAAAGGTATAGCTTCTATTATTGTTAAAACCTCACTAGCATAAGAAATTCCTTGTTATGAACGATGTAGAAAACTTTAAGCAAACTAATGTTTAGAGCACACGGGTATTTGATTAAATATATTTGGCATTTTTTTTATAAAACACAATTAATGGAGAAAGTGAGACTCGCAAGAAGTTTTATTGTGGCTTTCAGAGTGATTAACAAAGTTTTATGGATCCAATTCAATAATAACTTTAGAATAAGTTATACAAAATAAAAATTAACTACTCTTTTCTATACAGTAATAAAATATAGTAATCAAGTAATAGTCAAGTTTAACGAAAAAGAAATTACAATACATATGTAATCAAAATAAATTTCTCATGTTATAAAACCTGAAATTATTATTTGTGACCTGCAAATTTAAGTAAATCATCAGAAAAATTAGCAGAAATTTTATAACAGTAGCCTATTTTGTTTGCTTGAAAAATATGTGTCTCTAATTAAAAGAAATTTTGTAAGGAAATTTTTTGGAGAATATATTACAAGTAGAGCTAATGCCCTATCTTCTATCCTAAATTTTTATTATTCATATAATTTTGAAGTTTATAACAAATTAATATATCATAAGTGTGGTGGTTTACCAATAAATATTCTTAAGAACATTGAGAAAGAATGCATATCTTAAAGCAAAAATTGAATTATTAAAAGATATTAGTACTATGCGTTTTACCAGAATTTTAACTAAAATAGCAATCTATTTGAATAATCTAATTGAGCATTTAATGTGTGGTATTCAATTTCCAATTCCGAACATGCAACTTTTCAAAAATTTTAATTTGGCCTTATAGAAAAAGATCTAAAAGAAATTTTTCAGAGCAAATAGGTATACTTATTTCATTTGAAACATATTTGACAAGCATTAAATCATAAAGAATAAGACAATTTTTTCTGATCCTCCTTTTTTTCAAAGTGATGAAATTCTGGAAAATGCTGAATTTCAATTGACATATATAGTTTTGAATTACAGATATCTAGAGTTGGAGATTAAATTATTCTTTACTTTCATTGCTAGACATTGTTGTTAGTGTGTTATATTTCTCTTAAATTTGAGCACAATCAATATCGCAATTTGACATTATTTGATTTTGGAAAACTAAAGGCATTTTTATATCTATTTTATATTTCGTTTTGTATGCATAATTATGTAACGCATTTATTTTCATCAAAATATTAAATGTTTATTACATTCTCCAACATATTTTTTAAAGATTTGACATCAAATCATTCCATAATTTTCTTAATTGGTTGAAAATTTGGAATATTATTTCTATTTTAAATGTGTGCGCATAGAATAATCTAGATAGTTTTGCTTTAATATTGAAAAAAGTATATACTAAAATTTTTAGAAGCATATTCTTCTTTAAAAACGATTATTACAATTGCCATTCGTAAGCTTAGCCGCCTAACCGGTTCATGCATAGATGTAATTTCTCTCTCTATCCTGTCTCTGTCCATTCCTTGTATGAACGGTTGCTTACTTTATAAATGGGTACATATGGCATGTGTGTTCAGAGGTCAAGTCAGTCTTCTGCCCTTGTGGTTCCTCTCCAAAAAAAGAATCTGCATACTACCCTATGCCAGATCTTCTGGGCCTGGTGTGGGCCTTTCTTCACCTGGAGAATAAACAACAACAACACCATTCGTAAACTTCAATCAATCTTGCTTTACATTTGGTATTATTGATCAAAAGTTGCATCAAAATAGGTTACATTTTTATGCATATTTGTGTATATTATATATATAAATATTTAAGATTTTTTTTTTGTTTTGAAACTTTGATATAACTTTTATTTTATCACTTTGTTTACTAAAATATGATAATTATTGTGTAATTATTATATAAAATCTGTAGGTATACCAGTCAAATGCATTTTGAGTTTCTCACTTCATACAAATATTCAACGTCTCTTAAAGAAAGACGATTCCCCTGATTCCATAAAAATATTCAACGGAATGAAGTTCATCACAACTTTGTGGGTGATTTTAAACCATACTTACTACTATCTGAACTATCAAGCTTGCAGTGAGTACATTTGTATTTTAATTAATTTAATATGTGTATAATGTTAATAGTTATCTTCTTTAATAGATGATCTGTGTGTACAGTATTATATATATATGTTACCGTGAAAGACCGAAATCAGAGAATGTCGACATTCACCGGTGAATGTCAACACATACCAAAAACGTTGGTGAAAGACCGTACAATTGATTACATTTCTTGCACTTTCGGACCATCGCCGGTATATGTCGACAATCACAGACAAGCTTTGGTGGAATTTGAAAAGATGATTAAAGAGCTCGAAAAGGAGATAACAGAAGGCAACGTCAACAAAGAGGTGCGGCCTAGAGCATTTAATTTATTTTTAATTTGTTTGTTGTCAGGTTTGTCCCGCGGGATAAAAATCCTCTACACTTCCTCTACTCACCGTGATTGGTCACTCCTCCTTTCTAAGAGAGGCGATAAGTTACGTCACACATGTGACGTTTTTCACGCCTGAAATATTGAGATAAGAAAATGCAAATCCGCATTTCTCCTCTCCGGATACGGAGAGATGAAACGCATATTCAAGATTCACCATTAGTGCATTGTGGATGTCGACATTTGCCGGTGTAAGTGAGAAATGAGGATATCTAGCAAATATTTCGGACATACACCAAGCGACTACGTGAATGTTGACATTCACCAGCGAATGTCGACCTTCTCCAGATTTCGGACTTTCACGGTAACATATATATATATATATGGAAGATTTTATGGCTAAAATAGTTTACCACATACGTGTGCAAATTTTTATTTTATTTTATTTTTATTTTATTTTTGCAATTTTTTATTTAAATTAGCAAATTTTTATTTTATTTTTGCAGGTTCTCTTATATTTATTGCAGATATGGGAAAAGATCTTTGGATGCAAATTGTTGTTAATGGATATCTTTCTGTGGATACATTTTTTTTCATTAGGTGAGGATCACTGATCTACATTATTATTTTCATATTTTACTTTAAAATGATTTATGTCTCATATTTTACTTTAAATTGCAAACAAGTCGTACTTAATTTTATAACAAATAATCAACTTTGAAAATTTCTTTTTTTTTTATTCCCTTTAAATAATATAATTTACTATTTTCATCTCTCAATATTTTTAGTAAGTTACTTAAACCTTTTTATTAAAGTACTTAAATTGTATGCTTTAAGTGTGAGTGTGTGTGTTTGTTTGTTAAAGCCCGTTTTTGGTAAAATCACTCATGTAACAAGGCTGCTTGTTACTTGTGTGTTGGTGGGATTTTTTACAAGCAGCTTTAACATTTAATACTCTTATAGTTTTAGATTTTTTGATGGTCGAAATCTTCGAGAGCAGATTTGGAAGGGCTTATATTTAGAAAACAAGAAATAACATATCAAATGATATTCAATTTTTATGAATCTTTGAAATCTTATTTATTTTTGATTAACTATTTAAAAAAGGTCGTATTATTTTATTTAAATATTCAAAACCTTTGCAATGAAAGTCATTTAAATTTTCAGAAAAATTTCAAATTAGTTTTAGAAAAAGCAATTAGAGATATACCTTTTTTCTAATATTTTTTTATTTTACTCCTTTTCAAAAATTTCTAAGAAAACATGATTTATAGATTTTAAAATTTTAAAAATGTTCTGTGTTCAAGTTTAATATTTAAATTAAAAAATCAATAATATCAAATAATTTATTTGTCTTCACTTTACACTTTAAGTGAGCGTAAATTTTTTTCTTGGGTTATAAATTCAATATTATTTGATGTTTTTTCTTATTTTTTTTAATTGTTAGTTTCTGACATAATATTTTATGCCATATTTTTTTGTATATTGCGTTGATATATAAAACTCTACTTTTACAATTTTGTTTTAAAAATTTTCTTAAAACCTATAAAAATGATAAATAAAAAACTCGTCTACTACTTCAATTTTTTTCTACTTTTTTAATTTTTAGTTTAAGTTAAGTAAGATTTATTACTAAAATAACATGTTATATTAGACGGTTCTTTGATTTTATGTCTCCTCGATCATTTTCATCTTCCTCCTTTATTAGGACGACGTACCTTCAATGTTATTAAAATACCTAGTTACGAGATTGCTTTGAAAGTGGATGTAAGGAAAAATTCAAAGTAAAAAAGTTTGAGAAAATTGTTGAGAACATGATCATTCTAATTGTTAGTTTAAATAACATATATAAGCCTTTTAGTTACTTAGCGACATTTAAGCTTCAAATTTTCAACTTTATAAAGGAAAACTGAACTAAAACTTGATGTTATTGAAAAAAATGTTTGACCGGGTAATACGCAAATGTAGAGAAGGAATTAAATATATTGAAATGTCGGTGTTTATTTTGAGGACATCAGTATGCACATGTTCATGCAATGATGCAATTAAATGAAATTAATATATACATATATATTAATTTTTTTAAGCTCATTTAATTGTACAATTGCGTGATATAAAAGTTAGATATTTTCTCACAAACGAAATTGGTTTTTTTTTAGATATTTGATGATACAAATACTTTTTAAAAACATTAATCTTGTCTTTTAAATGCATACAAATAACCTGAATTATATTAAGTTGAAATCATAATCTCTTTTGGATTATCGATACATGTTTTTGTAAACGTTCAGATTTACAATTTTTAGAGAATAATTTAGCCCAATAAAAAGGTGTATGCATAGATCCATGGTTCTCAACTACTGTGTGAGATCAATTCATAAAGTGTGCCACCAAATTAATATTAGAAACTTCTTTTTATGGGGGGACACTGGGTGCTTGACTCGTTGCCCATATCAAGGCCGGAACCACCCAACCTGTCTAGTGGTTAGCGTACCTGACTACAGATTGGTGGGGCCTGGGTTCGAATCCTAGCTCGGGCATGGATGTACTTTCTCTCTCTCTTTCTTGTCTTTGTCCTTTCTTTGTGTGTGTTTGTGAATGGTTGCCTACCCTAGAAACGGGTACCTATGGCATGTGTGTACTGAGAATGTCGGACTCCACACCAAATATGGTTCAGTTCGAAAAGTGGAGCTGCGCACCCCATATTGCCAGCCTGGCTGGCACTTGACAACAACAACATCAAGGCCGGAATACTCATTTAGCGTTACCTGGTGGGCACCTGTGTACCAAGTCGTGGAGGCGATTAGCATTGCCCACATCACATCACCACATACCCGTTTATAAGACGATCCAAATTCATCCATCATCTTAGTAGAAAAAGGGACAAAGATATACTGAAAGAGAGAGAGAGTGAAAGGAAACATCCATGCCCAAACCAGGATTCGAACACAGGTCCAACAGCCCAGGAGTCAGGAACGCTAACCACTCGGCCATGGACCGGCAGTTTTAGAAATATAAACGTTAAAAATTACAATGTTTTTAATTTGGACTAAATTTTGTTCAAATAAGAAAAAACTACATTGTAAAAGAAAACTTGTTATTACAGTTAAATACCATATTTTATACTACTAAAAACTACATTTATCTTCGATAACTGTGTCTTTTGACTATGTGAAATATTTGCACCTCGTCAAAAAATTTCAAGTGTTCCCAGTACGATAACGATTTTTTGCATCTTATTTAAGTGAATTCGGATTTTCAATACTAACCAACATAAAAAAGAAAACAAGATCGAGATTGTTAAATGTTGAAGACGGTATGAGAGTAGCAATGCTATTTTTACTAGCAAATTATAAATCAAATTATCAAAAAAATTAATCTCATATTTCTCATTAAAATATTCTTATTATTACCATGTAATTAATCCCTTAAAAACGTAATGCTGTTTTTGATGTACATATTATATTATTTTATTTTATATTCAAAACTATTATCGAAAACTATTTTACATAGTGCATTCATTATAAGCATAAGTAAACAACTTCTAAACTTATTTTTTTCTTTGTGTGCAGCCAAATTTTGAAATCGTTAAAAGTGTGACACAACAAAAAAAAATTGAGAATCACTGACATAGACATTCAGTGTCACTAATGTTGAATATTTTCCTATGAATAATTTCAAATATATATTTTAACAACTAGATGATTTCTTTCAGTGCTGTTTTATTATCATATGGAGTAATGAAATCAAAAGAGGAGAAAATTAATATTTTTCTTTACATCTTCAGAAGATTTTGGAGGTATGCAAAATTCTTACGTTATTATATGCATTTATATGTTTATATTTCAAATCGTAAGTTGTATTAATGTTGACTTGTGGAATAAATTTCATTATAAAACAAATTAGTTGAAATTAAATTAACCAGTTCATTTCATTTAAAACTATTTTGCCTTAACTACAGAGGGTATTAACACATTTTTAGAACGATTTCGGGGTTATTTAATCACTGTTTAAAATGTAAAGACTATTTTTTTAAATGTTCGATCTGTTAGCCGTTTTTTAAACCATAATCTGCATTGTGATTTCCATGATAGAAGAGCTTTTCGTAAAATTTCCAGTATTTCTTCTTCCATCTTTCCAGAATCCATCTATTGTGAGGGGTTTGCATTTAGAAAGAGCTCTTTTTTACATACCAAAGGCACAATACTCCACAGGTGAAACACCAGGAGTCTTTGCGGGAATATGTTAAAAATGTATATATGCAATTCCTGTAGTAGTCTTCATTTTTTCAATGAATGCAGAGGTAGTTTTCAAAGTATGACTTGTTGCTTTGTCTTGATGAAGTTTCATTCTTTGAAAGTCATTGGGATAAAGAAATGGAATTTCTTCTGTAAATATTGGACATAAAACCTTTTCCTGATAGTATAATGGGTTGATTTTTACCTTTTTTCCACTCTTCTTATCTTTAATTTCCCATTGTAGGAGAAACCTGCTACAATCATACCCCTTATTGAAACTTTCTTTACATTGACGAAACCAGGTTTGTAAATTTTTTCTTCTCTTTTTCTACAGTAAATAGATCCTTTTTTTACTTTCAGTCATTTATGTAAACCCATATTTCATCAAGTATCACAATGTATTTCCATTTATCTCCTGCTAAATGGTTTTCATACAGGATTCTACAAAATGTTTTGCGTTCAGCCACGTGTCTCGGCAAAAGTTGGTGAACATTATGTCTTTTAGAAATAATGATTGACAGTTTTTAACCTCTCTGATTAATAATGTTGTTTGTTTTGCACTTAGAAATTTTAATACCATGCATTTCACCACGTTTTTCAATTCTAGAATAAGAATATTTCTCTTGGGAAAGAGCAAAAACACATCCTTCAATCCACAGCGTTTTTACTTGCGACATTTTGAAAAAAGAATAAATTTAAAAGTAGCAGAGACGATATTTGTCATTTCAAATAATAAACTGTTGCCAAAAATTTTATTCTAAAATATTTACCTTTTTTTCATTCTTTATCGAAATAGTTCTAAAAATGTGTTAATACTTTTTCTTTAAGTGGACAGCAAATTAGCGATAAGGTATTATATAAATTACCTTATCGCTAATTCGCTGTCCACTTAAAGAAATTTTAAATATTATTCAATATCAATAATTAAAAATGAGCTGGCTTTAGTGCTACTTATTCTATATCGAAATAAAATTTTATCTTCAGTATTATTTCTTCATAAAAAATAAAAACTACGAATTCAATTTTAGTTCATGGTAAGTTAACTATAATACATTTACATATAAATATTAGAGTAAAGTATATAATAATAAAGCAGTTATTCAAATATGAGCAAAATAATTTATACATGCAATGCTTATGAAAATTGATTATATTCTTGTGAAAATTCAATTGAAAGCGTAATTTCATTTATTATTATTTCAAACTTTTGTATAATGAAGAAATTTAAATCCATATTATGTTCATCTTAAGAATTTTCTTCTGTTATTGAATTGATAACACCGAACGAAATGAAATGATACATGATGATACTACTAATGAATGTTAGTACTGCCAAACCTAAAACTGTAGCAGTGTTTCTTACAAAAGCTTTGATTACAACGTTTGAAATTACTTTGTATCACAGTTAATGCTGATTTGAACTCACTTTAAAGTATCTTATGCCACTATGAACTTAATTTAAGTAACCATTTTCCGGAAATCCACTTGCTTGAAGAAAGAAAGGGTATGTGAAATTGGTGTCTTCCTTTAGAAATTTTTGGTTAAACAGTTCGTGGGTTCGAATTCCAACTTGGGCCTTTCGTTGGATTGTGGTGGCTCGAAATCCACTATAAATAGAAGATAACAGTCTAATTAGTGTGTGCAAAAAATGAGAGTTTAGAGCGACAAACAAACAAACCTTTTAAAACTGCCATTTCTCTTTATTTCAAACTCTCTCTTTCACATGATCTATATAAATAAAATCCTTATTATGTTCATCCTCATAATTTTCTGCTGCTATTGAATTGATAACAGGTACTTGATAATACTTGGTACTTGATAATATTACTAATGAATGTTGTTACTGGCAAACTGTAGCTGTTTTTCCTACAGAAGCTTTGATTACAACGTTTGTAAATACTTTGAATCATAATTAATGCTGATTTCAACTCACTTCAATGTTTCATTTACCATTACGACCTTCAATTAAAGCGAATTAACAACTTTGCCGGATGTCCAGTTGCTTGAAGAAAGAAAGTGTGAGTGATTGAGTTCTTCCTTTAAACATTTTCGATTCAATAGTTCATGGTTTCGAATCCCACCTTGAGAGTGGTCATTCGTAGTGGTTCGACAGCCACTTTAAATCAAAGGTATCGGTGTAATTATCCCTCGTCAAAATAACATTTGAGCGACAAATAAACAAACCTTTAAAAAACTGCCATCCACAAGTAACCTGAAGGGAAGACAAGAAATAAACACCCATCAGAGTCCCTTATCTTTCTACATTCACATAATGTATTTTTCTCAAACGTATGTTTTACAATTTTTGGTAAAATGTTGTTTTTGCATATTACATAAATGTGTTAACAAAATACACTTGCAACTGGAAATACTGTTCAATGAAGTTAAAGAAGTCCCGATATTTAATAACTTCGTGATTAAAAGTAATTCTTAAGGCTCCTCTCCTCATTCGATTTATTTTTGAGATCTATACATTGACCATTTCGTGATGTAAAACAGCATTTTGTAAAAACCAAAACAAATAATGAATATCATAAAAAATACTAAATATCATTATTTTTCCTGACAAACTAATTACATGATTACACATTTTCTATATGAATCTATGCTTCGTGAGTACTTTTTTTTGTTTCTAATGGATAACACTGGTTGATTAACCCTTCGGCACAACAAGGCCGGAAACTGCTACTCATTTAGTACTATCCGGTGGGCACCTGTGAGCTAAGTCACGGAGGAGAGTAGCACTACCCACGTCATACCATTACAAATCCATTTATATGGCGGGCTACATTCATCCATCACCTGAGGAAAGGACAAGAAACACAGAGAAAGTACATCCATGCCCGAGCACCTGAATCTAGGAACCCAGGTCCACCCCATCCGTAGTCAGTTACGCTAACCACTAGATAGGTTGCGCCGCGTATATAAAAATGTTAAACGCAAGAGATTATGAAAGAAAAAAAAGATGAACCGGCTCAAAGCATTTTGAATTACCCATGTCACACCACCACAAACACGTTTATAGGGTGGGCCATATTCATCTACCATTTCAGAAAGAAATGATAAAGAAATACAGAGAGAGAGAGAGAGGAAGAAAACGTCCATGCCCAAGCCGGGATTCGAACCCGAGACCAACGCAGCTTAGGAGTCATGAACACTAACCACTCAGTCATTGGCCGGTGCTTCGCGAAAATAGGTTTAAATTCGTTAGTCAAATGATAAAGAGAATCAGAAGAATTTGACTATAATTCTCGACTTAAAATGGTGAAAGTTTTTTTTATGTAAATGTATATTTTCTATAAACTCTAAATTCAATATAAAATATGGTTCTATAATCAGTCTAAATATTACTATTTAGTAATAACATTGTTTACCTACATATTTTTTGTATAATTTTATACGATAATTTTTATTTATGATAAATATCACAAACATTGTTCCAGATTGAAGCTCATGTTATGTAATTAGTTTACAAATGGTGCGTACAAGCTTAAAAATCTTGATCCCTTAACCTGCTTATCGGTCATAAATAATTGAGAACTGGTCATTTTTAAAAATACACACATTTAGGAAAATATAAAAAAGCATTGCTTAGATCAAAGGAAATTATATATATATCAAATGAACTTTTATATATCAAATGAAATATCCTGTGTTTCACAATTTTGGGAAAATAGACTTGTGGTGAATGTTGATAGTGTGTGAGAAAATAGATTTGTGTTCTGTTCAATTCGGTGCGTACTATAAAGTGAGAAATTAAGCGCTTTCACATAGAATTTCTAACTACATCATATGTTTAGACATTCAGGAGATTATTTATTAAAACGAACAGTGCTTGCTAGATAAAATCAGAGCGTACAGCAATACTGCAAAGAAATATTTTATGTAAAACATCTAAAAAAATAATTACAAGATTAAGTGACAGATGGGGCTGTAATTTTATAGCTGATCGTGACACACGAATTCAATTTGCCCGAGAACTAAGCTTTGTCGTGAGTTTTGAATTATTGCAAAAATTCTCACCTGAGTTAATAGTCAACTATTTATTTCAAGACAAGCGTATAATGCAGAATCGAATAATATTCATATCTAATAATTTTTACTCAATGTTAATTTTTAAGGGGGAATTCTGAAAGCATCAGTAGTTATTCATATTTTGAATGATTTTATATTTTAATATAAATCATGATTTGAAGAAAAATTTATCCTATTAATAAAACGAAAATTGTCAAATTTAGATTAATCAAATCCAGATGAAACGAAAAGGTTTATTTGAAAACTGCAAAATGTTTACTAAAAATGTTTCAATAAGTTAAAAAGAAGGGTCTGAAACAAATATCACAAGAAATAACTGTTTTAAATAGTGTTTTTGTACTTCAACGCAAGTAAATTGGGCAGATCCTGAAAATTTTATAAGTTTTAATCGAAAGAAATATCTGGTCGAAGATATTTCTTTCCATTAAAACTCATAAAACTTTCAACATCTTCCCGATTTACTTGCGTTTAAGTACAAAAACACTATTTAAAACAGTTATTTCTTGTGATATTTGTTTCAGACCCTTTTTAACTTATTTAATTTTTAAATATCAATTTAGCTGTCTGCTTAAAAATTAGAGAGCTGAATTGATATTTAAAAATTTTAAGTTAAAAGGATGTTGTAATTAGTAAAAAATGATTGGACACATATTCAAATATTTACAAAATGAACACATTCCATATGATAATGTAGTTATTCTTGTTTAATTTACGTTGTATTGCCATAGAGCTAACTACATAGTTGATCTTTTAAAATATCAATGACTTTTTGACAAATGAGAAATCAAGATTAATGGTTGATGCACTAGTAGGGGATATTTTGGGTATTTCTTGCTCGGAAATGTTCAATTTATTTTTAAAAATGATATATTGACAAAAATATTCCATCAATTTAAATATTAATCTTTTAATTAAATAATTGAAAGGGATGTAAGTATTAGGTTGTTCGGAAATTCTGTTCGTTTTTCCCACCTGAATCTGTTTTTTGCTAATGAAAACCAAAGAATTTATGAGTATGAAATCATGCTACGACCAGAAAGATGGTAAAAGGTATTGCACTACAATTGACGATGAAATTTACTATAATATTTATTCTCTTTAAGTTTTTCATTTTCATATAAAACGAAATAACTTTCCAAGCAACCCAATAAAACTAATTCAATTTCGTTTGACTAAATAAAATTAAATTTATTGGCATTGAATTTTTTCTTCCAGATATTTTCAAAACTTTTTGCATCTTTTATTGTAAAAGGTTGATTATCCTTATGTAATATAAGCGGACAGAAAAACAACATTATTTACTAAGTTCTGAAATGTTACTAATAGCAGAACTACATTTTCCATTTCCAATTAATTCTTTTTAAAAATCTAAAACTTAAAAAGATTCAAGCTTATTAAGTTTAGGAAAATTTCATATTAATTATCATTCTCATCAATATTAAAATAGTTATTAACATTTTTTAACAATATTAATTTTCGTTAACATGTGCAACGAAGACGAAACATCTTAATTGTGTGTAAAATTCCACGTTTTTCTGTTTGTCACATGTCTCTAATCTGTTAACAAAATGCTGTGAGGACATTACTCTATTAAGAATGGGTTTCATTAATGTAAAATTAATCCTTTTCATTTTACGTTAATTTTTTTCAATTATTATAATTGAATTTATTCCTGTGTGCTCTGCCAAAAGTCAGACTATAATGTCTTTCTTTCAAAACATGTTGAAATTTTAATTTAATGAGGATGTTTTCCATCTAGTCAATCACATTTTCATAAATTTTATAGTTTCTTTAAAGTGTACTAATTGGAGTTAGTAACGTTTCTTGACATTTATATTATTCTAACTTAAGAAGATTTTGGGACACTGTTGTTACAAATTGTATTCATATTGATTTTGATAACAAATTCATGTCAAAAGTACTTTAATTTATCTGATACTTTAGACTGTCACCCCCTTTCATGTTGGTTATGGTTTGCATTTTCCTGCTACCACCCCTTGGATCGGGACCTGTCTGGAAAGAGACCGTGACACAGCGCTTAACAGAGAAGTGTCAAGCCACCTGGTGGACAAACTTATTGCTTATAAATAACTACGTTTCCCGTAAAAACAGGGTAATCTTAAATTATTGTCCTTGCAAATTAAATTATGATGTATAAAAATATTCCAAATAGATTACTTGAAATTTTTGTAGAGAAATTTAATTATTTGGAATATTTAAATCGGGAAAGTGTAACTGAGATTAATATCTATATTTCAATACTTTCCGGGTCTAAATATTTCAAATAGCCAAATTATATATGCATAGCTAAGATTCACAAAATATCATGCTGCTTTCTTAAAAGTGAGCATTATATGATTTATAAGCAAAAATTAGTCACATTTTTAACTAAGCTAAGAGTAATAATCTGAGAGAACAAAATAAACTAAAACAATAGATTTTATAGAAGAAATATGCTCTGTTAGATTCACTAATAAAATATTCAGTTCTTATCGTCTTACTGTTAAACCGTTTGTTTCATCTTTTCCTTAAAACTTAAACACATTTCCTATATTTCTCAGCAAATCCTTAAATTTTTTAATACATTTCCGAATTTTTTTGATATTTTTTAATTGTTCTGCAAGAAATTAACTATTCTATATTTTAGAAAAAAGTAATAAATCACATTAATTTCCATTTTTAAAATTATTAACTTAAAACCAGATGTGAATCATTGTAATAACCAGATGTGGATCATTGTATAAAACAAAACTTAAGCTAATTTTAATGATTACTTATATTTCGAATAATAATTGTTTTTGATTTATGTAAGCTTTTCCACTTTCATTCATAAATTTTCTCTTTTCCTAGAGAGAACACAGTTAAAGTTAATATAGATGGCAAAAAGGATGAAATTTATAACAGCATTCTAATTTTAATGATTTATATTTATTTCATAAATATATTGATATCCATTAAGTAGTCGTATACATATTTTCTTAAAACAATTTTTTTACATTACAATAAATGCCTAACGAGTTTAAACTAAGGTACATTAATTTAATGAAATAAAAAGTGTTTATATATGGAAATGCTTATTCTATAAATTAAATGCCTATAACAATTGTCAGAAGAAATAAATAATATTATCATAGATAATATTTTTTAATAAAGATAAAGTACATAATTTATAACACTAAATAGAATGCACACTTCATTGATATTACTTTTATAAATGAAAGTGAATTTAATCAATTTTGGTAAACATATTTACAGAAGATTGTTTTCCTTACTCATTAATTTGTAAACATTTTCTAGTGTCTTGAATGGTATTGGTACATCGCAGCAGAATTTCAGCTATATTTAATCAGTCTGATCGTAATCATCCCTATGAAACGGTAAGAAATATATTTACAAAATGTTAAAAATATATTTAAAATTCATATATTTTTGTTTGGCAATACTTTTTTTTATCTTCAAAGGCATGTTAAATATATATATACTACTAGCCACGCAAAATGCAACAGCAAAATTTATATGTCATATATAATGTTGTATAATGATCAAATTATTAAAACTACTTGCTCTTGTGAAGTGGGGATGATGAAAAATCAGCAATTAATCCAGCCACGCTATTGTTGGCTTTAACTGTTACCACTCACCTCGGCATGTAAGCAAAAAATGTTTTGGATATATCCTTGAAGTACAGCACTCAATGGAGCTGCTACATTTTGTCAAAGTTGATCTGTGCATTAGCGAATGGTAAATACTGAGCCAGTTCCTGCATAATGACGGGTTACATTCAATCTTGTAAGCAAAGAAGGACAAAATGCAGCTGAAAGCAAGAGCAGAAGGATTCGGAAGACCACGGACTTCAATATCTCAGAGATGTGGAGTAGCTGTTCAGTGTTTTTAGTAGAACGATGAGGGAGGTAAATACAATGCCTGCTTAAAAACTATACTATCAAGAGTAGAATGAGATGGCAATGATTAATCAATAGTTCAATAGTCTCTCATCATATTATATCCATATTCAAATTCATGCATCTTCATGTTACAGGCAGAAGCCAGATTCATCAGTAAAGACGAAATCCTCTTGAAATTCTTTTTGTCGATATTCTTTGCTTATTGCAGCTGTGGCGGCGCAAACATTTATAGTTTTGAATCAAGGAAAAATGAAGCAATGGACGTCTTGTGTTCATTCCACCTAACTAAAATAAAGTCGAATTGTACCAACAGACACCGGATGATGGGTAATATTCTAAATCTGTTGTTCTACGGTTCGTGATGTGATTAAGCGATCCATCATGAGGTAAAACCAGGTGGGTATGACTGGTCCATTAGGAACGGTGTTTCCTGTATCCCGAGTTCACATACCGACATTACAATTACTTAATTTTATATACGATGACCGATTTATCTGAAGGATATAATCAAAAATTCCTTTTTTTTCATTCGATCTCAGAAACTTGCTCAAAGATAGCTCTCTAATTTCTTACAGGCATAGTTAAGTAGCTTACGTAAGACACTCATGAAAAAAACAACTGCCTCACTTCAAATCGGAAATCTTTTCTCCCTTAAATAGTACTATCAGATGGTAATGCAGTTTTTCGTATTGCTAATGATTTGTGATTTTATTGCCGCTAAAGCATGATTTGCTTGCTTCCTTCACTTTTGCATTTTGGATTGCCACTAGTGTATTATGTGAATGTTTAATAAAACTGAATTTTTCATATTTGGTTTAAAGGAAACCCTTTTTTGTTTTCATAGAAACCCACGCCTTGCTTTTGCACTTAATGGAATTATTTTTTTCCTCGGCACTCTCTTAACAGCCGTTTTCAATATTTATTACGATCTCCCACCAACAGGAGTTTCTGTTCAACCAGAGTAAGTACCAAAATCTTTTCATTTTTCCTTTTATACTATATGTTAATATGTAATCGAAGATCTATCACAAAGCAGTGATTAGTAATTGTGAACCATAAACAAATGACAGGATTTCACTGGATATTTTTCCAAATTTTCATTTTTCACTGTCTTGGATATTTAGGATTTTTAAAGTTCAGATTATCATATAATAAATAGTCTATATGCTTTAATCGATTGTCAAACTTCTCAAAATCCTCTAAGTATTTCTTAATGTCAGAAGTATCTTTCTTAAGCAATTGGTTATATTCAGGTGTCGCAAGAAATAAAACCGAGAATATTACCAAATACCTATTTAAACATTAATTGAAACAGAAAGAATAAATGCCATTCCACCTGACTCCATTTGTTCAACACTTAAGAATCGAGTTCCGGAATTTCTTCCTAGAATGAGCGCTATTTGAATTTTTGGCTTTGACATTGTTTATTGAATAGCAGAACTGCAGAAAGCTATTGTAAGGCATATGAAAAATCACTGTGGATCACTTTCGATAGGAATTTTTATAATAGTTGTCTTTACTTAGGTACTGTGATAAAAAGAAACCAAAATACTTTCCTATTTATTTTATAGGGTTTATATTTTAAGTAAATTAGAACTTTTTGTTTGAGATTTTTCATTTCTTTACAAAGACATTTATGTCCTTTTAATTAATGACCGAGATGATATTATTTACTATTGGATATCACAGTAAGATATTAAATATTATTCGATCGAAGATAGTTGTCTCCATGATTGACAAAGAAAGTTTAATTTTTTTATAAAATCAAAAGTGCTGTATATTAGATTAGGAATTTAATTATTTAAGATTTTGCTTTATAAAATAATACCCAGGGTAATAAAATTCAAAGATCTAACGGCTTATTACCTTATTACTAATATCAATATTGCTAATAATTCATACATGATTTACGAAGTCATCTGAAAATTATTTCTCAATTTCCAATCAATTAGTTAACATTTTGTGTAATAAATGCAAAATGGATATATATATATAAATGTTTTTATAATAAATATATATGTTTATAAATATCTGAATTGTAATCAGGAATTTTAAAAGGAGATATTATAATTCCTAAATAGTGTGACGTTACAAATTATAAAATAAGTAAAATAAACTTCTTAAAAACTACCTATTTCCTTAAAAATTGAAAGTAAAAGATTTTGAAAAAAAATAAAGTTTAAAAATAATAACTCTCAATATTAATTTACATTTTAAATATTTAATTAATTAAAATTAATGACTGAATTTTTCGTGGAATATTTGCTTCCACAAGATGAATCTAAGGTGACATACATTTTAACAATCTGAAATTTTCTTAAAAGCTTAAAATTAAGATTCTTTACAGAGATCTTCTTGTCTCTGCCTAATAAACATCATAAAAATCATATAGTTTTATCTGAATTTAAGGCTGATATCTTAAAATATTTAAAACATATTTTTATAAAAACATGACATTCATCTAGTTCAAAATTGTGTATAATTACTTAATTTGAAGCTAAGAACATAAAAAAGGAAACTGATATTTGTAATAAATGTTTAACTTTAGAAGTTAAAGAGAGAATCTAAAATTTAAAAAAAATTCATGATACACTATCATTGTTATAATGTAGAGAAGTGAGTGTGAGTACCAGCTCTCTCTCTTTCTCTTTGAGATGACCTCTTCATCTGACTGCATTTCAAAATTTCTAGGAGCTTCGTGATAGGCGAGTATAGCTAACCCGTTAAGGTACAGTCCAATGTAAGATAGCTCTCTGAGTATGTATGTAACATTTTTACAATGTGTTTTTGGCCATAAAAATCTAGATTGAATTTGTTATTTACATTTTTCAGTATTAATTTTAAATTTACTGTCACGATAGAAAATAATAATAAAAAAAATGCTATCTTCCTTTCAAACACAGAAAAGTATTTACATCATATTCTATTATTTCTATTTATTCATGTTATTAAACTGAAAATTTATGGCGTTGTTATAACAGTTCAAAAGAAATAAAAAATAAACATGGAATTTGCTTTAAATATCAAAAATATGCTAAATCAAAAATAATGTTACTGAGAGCTTCATAATCAATGAGAAGACATTCCACTTAGTAGTTTAAAAGCGACCTCATCAACGGCTTGAAAAAAATGCAGACTTTTCAACGAATAGTGTTGCTCACCCGGTCGATCGTTTGGAGTGTGACGTCAGAGCATGTTAGGAGCAGTAAATTCAAGATTTGTGTTCACGCATAGTAAACTAAGCCTAGAGCTAGAGATCTTGAATTCTGTAGTGTTTGGATTCTGTAGATTCTGCAGTGTCTTGTTCCACTATACACGCGGATGTAAAGATGCAGTTGTTCCACAAGCCATTTCAAATGACCTTGTTGAAACGAATCTGTGATCCAAGCTCCAGTTTCGAATACAGTCTTTAACACCAAAACATCGGAGACTCCGTCTACAATGGTGCCAAGCCCGAGCGACACAGAATGCCACAGATTGGCAAAACTTAGTGTTTAGTGATGAATCCCTTTGAGAACAAATGGTAATCGCTTGCGGATGTGAGTCACCCTGGTGAACGGTACCCTTCCTTTCTCACTGTTTCGTGACACATTACTCCCACAGCACGGTCTGGTAGCATAGCTGGTCTATTCTAGTGTTAAAAGTGGAATCTGGCATTATCTTGATGACATTCTTCGACACATCGTAGAACTTTTCTAAATGATCTTCCACAACAATTTTAAAGCGAGATAATGCTCGTCCTTACATAGTTCGAAATCCTCAAGATTTTCTGCAACATGTTCAAACTCGTCCACGGCCGGTCCGCTAATCGGACTTGTCCGAAGAGAACTTATTTCGGGCCATCCGGCGCACCTGATTCCACCGTGTCACTCTGTATATGATTTGGATGGATCTGTTCAAAATTTGTCTGCACATGTGTCTCAAGACAATATTATACTCTTGTTAATTTGAAGCCGAACAGTGTGGTGGCATGTATTACATCAGGAGGTGACTCGACCCACTATTAAGGTGTCACTGTATTTGCCTAATTATCACACTGTATTTCTTTAATTGTCTTGATTTTTTGATTAGTAAATCTCACATATGTATTATTTGTATTATTATGTGCATGAAATATCGTATCAAGAAGAGAGCAAAACCCATGCCTTATTCTTGGTACGATATTGCTATTGGCTATTTTCATGTTCATCAGTGTATCATAAGGTTTCCTCATTAAAATGCATTCAAAGAAAATAATGGTTATTTTTGTATGTAAACTTTAAAAAAATTTAACAATTTATCGAAACTTAATAAAAATATTTCCACTGCATAAAAAAAATGGAACTCCTTTTTCCAATGAAATTCATTGCAGCCAGAATAGTTTCATTAATTTGTGTATTTTATTTATCAAAATAAATGTGTGTGGAGGTCATTTTATAGGGAAATCTCTCTTCAAAATTCCATTAGCAATTTTGAGTTTTTTGAAAAGCATTAGTCTAGTGTTTTTGTAGAGTAATATAATAAATATAATTCCTTATTTACTTCTTGATGGTACTTGATTGTCATGTTTAGATGAGTTTAAGTAAACAATTCGGATATTTTGTATTTATGATTTCAATATTGATAGAGGATACAACTTAACGTTCTTTGAAAATATTTTATGCTTATTAATTATTATGGAGCCCTTATAATTGAGCTTTCAAACATTTTAAACTACAATCATCTATTTACAACGTATTGGCAGTTGCTCAAATAATAAATTTGTTCTTCAATTTAGTAATACAGCTGTAACATTTAATATGATTTTATTCTTTCCTGAAAAAATTACTAAATTACTTCATTAAACTTCATTATAGTGTGTAAGAGTTGAATAACCTGACACTGTATAAAGTGGCATGATTTTAAATTTGAATTTGGAATTTCAAACTGAAAATGCAAAACTATTCAGTTTAATTATTTTGCATTTTCAGTATTAAGCTAGGATAAGGTACCATAAATGTAAATATTTATGTAGCCAATCGCAAATTAATAAATATTTTTTTTATTTTGAGATTGTTTTATGTGTGTTTTGGTTTGCAATTTTGGTCAGGCAAATTTTGGTTGGTAGTTAGGTTAAAAGTTGTAAAGAAATAAATTGTCTAATTTTTAGGCCTCCTGGTGCAAGTGAGATAAAACTTCAATTGTAGATAATTCAAATAATGGGCTTTGCATTTGTTAAAAGAAAATTTAGCGTAAAAATTACGAATGTATGACATTGTGGCACAATCGATATTTCTTTTATATATTGCATTTGTAAAAATCTTTTGTGCTAAAATGCAAGTATTTCGAGATTATTCTACGGATAAAGAGTGGAAACTTTCTGAATGAGCGTTAGTTACTTCTCCTCACATCACTCTTACTTTTTAAAAAATTCTCTATTAGTAAGATTGTCCTACCATGATTGGTAGAACTTCTATGTCACACAAGAATTCCTTAGCATACAACGGAATTTTGTATGATGTATACATGAAGAGATCTGATATTTTCTTAAGTTAACGCAACATGATGCAGAAAAGCGAAATAACTGAGCAAAATGAAATTCTTCCTACCTAAATACGAAAGCAAATCCAGTACTTTAAAATCGAAAATGTGGTTGTTTCTTTTCAAAGTTGAATGACATCATTAAAACCAGCTATTTGTCACCGTACGGTAGTGTGCCACTTGTTTCCTGTGTATTGGATATTCTACGAGGTATATCCACAAAGTAAGTTCCGTTTGGTTATATAAAAAAACGTGTACAGGTACAAAAACAAATTTATGGTACAAAAATCTATAACTGTTAAACTACTTTTCTGCATAGCTTCCGAAATTTTGTAGGCACATGTCATTACGTGGCAGAATTTTTATATTCCTTTTTCCAAAAGATTGCTGCCTCTGTTTTCAACCATGTGGTAACCTATTTTTTCCACTCGTCGTTAAAGTGTTGACCACCAAGGAAAGATTTTAGGTTTATAAAGAGATGAAAGTCGCTTGGACCGAGGTGCGGTCTATACGGAGGATGATAAACATGTCCCAGTCAAATTTTTGTAGGAGCTGTTTTGTCACGTTCACAGTGTGAGTTCGGACATTATCTTGCAAAAAACAACACTTTTTGACAGTAATCATCGGCGCTTGTTCTGTATTGCCCAGTGCAATTTCTTAATGGCCTCGCAGTAAACATGTGCATTCACCAATTGGCCTTGGGGTAAAAAATCAATCAGCAAAATACCTTTTCACTCCCAAAAAAAGGGGTGTACATGACTTTTCTAGGTGTTAAGGTTTGCTTAGGCTTAACTTTCGTTGGCCTAAGCAAACCATTGTGAACGTATGATTTTGCTGAAGCTTCTCTTCAATTGCCTGAAGCAGTTCATAAGGAACAAAAGACGAGCTTCCACTTCGTTCTTCATCGTACACTTGATCATGTCCTTCATTGAGCTGTCTGACCCATCTACTAACCATTGAATCCCCCATAGTATTTTTACCGTAAACCTCTCAGATTTGACAATAAATTTCATTTAGTTTAACTCTCCCTTTGTTTAAAAAACGAATCACAGATCTGATTTCTTGAGCGGTGGCATTTTCAGTTAAGGCTGACATCACAAAGAAGCACTACAAAGAACACGTTGGCAGCAGCGATCTGAAAATGGCGTATATTTCTTTTCCTTGAGTCAGAATAACTGCAACACATGCTCGGTACTGCGATAGCAGCGCTGCAGCGAATAGAAACGGAACTTACTTTCTGGATATACCTTGGATATTTCACAATACAAAAATTCCAACGTTGCATCCTACAGTTTAAATTATTCAAAATAAATCATATGCATTAACTACAGGACGAGGAGTTCAATAGTTCATGAAACCTTTCCACTGTAATTACGTTTTCGTTTGTTGGTTGATGTCACTTATACATGGGGCATTCTGTAGACTGATTAAATCTATTTTTGCCTCAATAGTTCAGTTAGCACCCAAATGTTTAGTATATGAAGAGTGAAAAAGTCTTATATTATTCAGTAACAACCCTTGCATTCTGTAAACAGAAAGCACGGTGTGATTTTACGATTTTTAAGACTGAATCATATTTTTCAAAGAAATAATATCAAATAAAATCCATGGTTTGTAACGCATCGTTAACTCTATAATATGCTGAGTCTTGATCTAATATGATATCAGATTTGATGTTTGATATGATGATGAGATATTGATTGATATGATATATTTGATAGTATAATGAAATTTTTATATCCCTCAACTTTAAAAGCAAGTATTGATTGCTTTCAAGCCTTAATTTTTATGCAGGATGATGCACCTCTTGACATTGATATTTCTGTAAAACAATAAGACGCCACTATACTGATACATCAGTTATAGGTCGTTATTTTCCATAACCTCCTCGATTGCCAAATTTAAGAAAATTTACGGTTTTGAACTTTCCTTACAAAAAAAATCCACTTTAAAAAAAGTCAATATCTGTGCTATATCTGAAAGACGACATTCAGTACAATAAACTGCATATTCCGGCATACTCACTCCCATATGTGGATAAAAACATGACTCTGTGGTTAGGGCACATTACTGAGCATGAAGAGAGACATGTTGAACAATTAAAATGCAACTTTCTCATACTTTTTTAAATATTAAATTTTATGTGTACATTGCAGCGTCCCTTATCAGTAGATATTGTACCACCCTTCTCATCTGATAAATGTCATATGCATCATTTAAATTTCCTGTAGTTCACATGTTATCTCATTTGGACAAGTAAAATGCTTTCCAAAACCTTCTGAAAAGGGCAATTTGCCTTCTGCTTATAAATACTAATTTTATTTTGTCAGTATCTATTCTTATTACATACATAAAATTTGCTACTTTTATAGCAAGCTCAGTAATTTAAAAAAGATTCCTCTTCTTTTAAATTATAATTTCACAATGTTTCAAAGAAATCTTATACAGTTGATGTAAATAATCTCAATTTTAGCTGATAGTCCCCAATTTAGATGATAGAAAAAATGTATTATAAACTATTATCTGTGTGTGATCATAATTATTTAACATCTGCTTATATTTATTTACTAATTCCCACTCATTTATTTTTTTTCAGAACAACCAAAGTATTTGTTGACAAAGGATATTTTAGAACGTATCTACACGTTTCTACGTACTGCGTGGGATTAATTGTTGGTTATATACTAGCAACCAAGAAAAGAATACAACTATCTTTAGTAATAAGAATTAATTACAATAATTTTTTAATGCATTGACATATTAATTTCATATTTCTAGTCATAATCAATAATTATCCTAATCAATCTAATATTTACTCAGTATCACAGAGTCCACATCATTTTTATAATATTTATATTAATTAGTAAAAAAGTTATTATATTAATTGATTTTTAGATTAATTAGTAAACACATTTTAATTTTTCATATTTTTAAGATTTATTAAAAAACTATTTAATCGAAAAATTTGTAAAAGTTTTTAACAAATTTTTTGATTAAATTGGTGCATTTTTTAAATTCCTTAATTAACTGTAAAGACATTTTTATTGTATTTGAATCATATAATAGATTTAAAATAAATCCAGAATTTATGATGTTGTATTTGGCTGTAGATTAAATTACATAAATAATCTCTTAGTTAAAAAAATATTTACACATATTATTTATTAGATAATAAACTTTTAAATTTTCTCATAGTATTTGAAGTTTATCATTTACTTTTCTTTGTTAATAATATTTTTGTTAAATATTTATGTTACCTTTATCATGATATACTATTTACTATTTGTACTATTAAATATTTATGTTACCTTTATCATGATAAAAAAATCTCAGATTAGTTAAGTTCTAAAATAAATTCAATAAAAATTATAAACGTAATTTAATGATTTTTTTGTGATTCGAAGCATTTTTTAGAAAAAGGTAAAGTATCAATTAATTATTTATAATGTAAGTGGTTGTGCTTATTTCTATCGAATGTGAAAAGAATATCTTAAATTGTTTGGAAAATATAATTGATTAAATTTGTTTATTATGATTTCTTAATATCGCACTAATGAAGTATTATTAATTTTGTTTGCAAAGATGTCTAAATTGACATTTACTTTCTCAAATCAAGGAGATAAATAAAACTGAGTATGACAGAACGAAAAAAATTAATTCTCAAATTCTATGACGGCATACTTTTTCAATTTAATTTAATCGACGAAACCATTGCATTTGAAGGCTGAAACATGCAAAACAATGTTTCTGAAGAACTTAAGAATAGCAATAGGTTCTTGCTAAATGACTTCTGAAAAGCCGAAATCAAATGACTTATGTCGGATATTATAATCTATCTAGGACTAAGAACTCGTTTCCCTATTACTCCTTTCATGATAGAGTAACACTCGTACAATGATAATTAGGAAGATATCCTGGAAAAATTCATCCTAATTTCAAATGACTATGAGTATCGGTATTTGAAACACAATTTTATTATTAATTTCTTTATTATTCCATATACGCGGAATGGCCAGGCCAAAAATAAATAATAAATTTGAGTGATTACAGTCTCTATCTTCTAGGAATGTTTTTGCATAGAATAATTCACATAATTCAAATAAGTAAACCATCAAAATTTATTTTTATTAATTAAAATTTATTTTTATTATTAAAATTTAAATTTATTAATAAATAAGTAAATTATTAAAATTTATTTGTCATTTATTGTATGGAAATCATGTGAAAAATATAATTTTTAACTTTCTTTTGCATAGCAAAGATGTTAACTTCCTTTTGCATAGACTTTATGTTGATCTATGAGGATATATCAAAACACACTTATAGCCAGGATTTTAGCTTAAAAAATATATTTTTGTATTCGTACAAATCAGTAAAATGATTCTTTAGCACATGTAATATTCTGAATTAAGTAGCTATTCTTAGAATTTTTAAACTATAAAATAACAGGTTATAATCAACTCGTATTATATAACAAGTTAAATCTAATTTTTGTAAATGCAATTATATTTTAATTTTAATAAAAATGCAATGTTTTATGTAAATTGTTAGTATATCTAATTCCTTCATTCTTTCAGTTCACTAACATTTGTGGGTGGACATTGTCATTGGTTGTACCACTTATTCTTATTTTTGGAGCCTATGATTGGAATCAGGGTAATGTACCTGGTATGTTGGTATCTGCTCTCTATGCATGCACCAGTAGATTACTGTGGTCGATGGCATTAGGATGGATTACTATAACTTGTATGAGTGGAAATGGAGGTTAGTAGACACTATAAATTACTGAAAATTATCAAATCAATTTTTGTAATGTCAGCATTGAAATTGGAGGTTACTGTTGTTTTATAAATAAAGTTGTGAAAAATACAACTAATATCGTTATGTAAATATAACAGCTATCATATGTCTGAAAATATCACAGTCTTTTGACAAAGCCACTATAGAAGATATTAGAAACAAATGCTATTCTGCTGTATAAAATTAAGTTCCTATATTTTCAATAAACCAATTCATCAAACTAAATATTGAAACATTAGAGTTTGAGACTTCAGTTGATCAGTTGGGTTCGGTTTCTTTTCCATCTTACTGTCACTTCACTAAAAAATCATTTATGTTAAAATTAAATGAAACATCAACATCTTTCAGGAATTCTACATCATCTTCATCATCCTCTATTTAAAAATATATATTGCAGATCAGTACTTTCTCAAACTGGATCACGGACATGAATTAGTGGTGCCATCTGCTAAGAAGAAAGTATAAAGTATTACGCATTTAACACTGTAAACTTGGAGACATCTTTGATCATTTACAGACAATCATTACAAATAAAAAATTAAGGAGATTTTATGAACATAGAAATAAATTTTAGAGTTTCATATAGAGAAATAACAATGAGAAAAAATATATGAAAAATCCTATTTGGCAACATATAATAAGTGAACAAAGAATTCTTATTCTAATTTTTTTGTATGTTTAGCCTTCGAAGATAAAAATTACTGCGTTTATGCAAGCGATTTATTCAAATTCGCTCATAAATCTTTTGCACCGTATGCGTTAGTTTTTGATTAAAGTTACGTTTTCAAATTTAAAAACTGTAATATATATATATATATATATATATATATATATATATATATATATATA
>JAPDSC010137584.1:27244-37811 GCA_026290005.1 Latrodectus geometricus
ATATATATATATATATATATATATATATATATATATATATATATATATATATATATATATATTGAAAGAAGCAGGTTATTTGGCCGTTAATATATATGACTTGAATGATGCAATAAAACAAAAATTTCTTGCATGGAGTATTTCTTGAAATAGGTGTTAATCATTCATAATTATAAATATATTACTTTAGTTATTTTTATATTTAATTTAATATTTTCCATAAAACAAAATTATAAATTTTTTTACAAATCTTAAAGAGTAATGATACAAGGAGATTTATTTTTTTTATTCATGTGAATATTTCATAATTTCTTGCTAATTTCAGGTATTGTGACATCATTTTTTAGTTGGGAAGGTTTCGTCCCTTTGGCACGCTTAACTTACATGGTTTATTTGGTTCAACCAGTGATCCAATTTGTATACATAGGGAGTACAAAATCTTTAATAAATACAGAACATCGAACTTTGGTAAATATACTCTTGTACATAAGATCATGTATAAATTTGTTATTAGATTATTTGTTATATATTTCAAGAAGTTATTATACTGACAGTGAAAGAAATTTAAAATTTACATTAAACGTAAATTCTCATACTATCATTTAAAATGTTTATGTGGACTGGAGTGAAGTGTGCGACTTTGTGGGCATGCTGATAATTACACATCTTAAAAATCTTGCCAAGGGTAGAGAAGTCCACTTTCAGTGGATTCCCTCCCATGTTAACATCCATGGCAACGAAGTTGCAGACATCTTGGCTAAAAGAGGTTGTTCTGAGTTGTCCAATGGGGACTACACACTAACTTACAAGGAACTTTTCACTTTAAAGAAAAAAGAAAAGAGGCAAGTCTGGCTCGCCCCTCCCGCCCATCCCTGGTTTAGCAGTAAGACCCCGGGGGCCGCGTTAGATTTCGAGGGTGACAGACATGATCCAACGGCCATCTTGAGACTCAGAAGTGGGCATCTGAAATGCATATCGTTCGATTCTGGGCACAAAGTCTTCTCATTGTGCAATAAATGCAATCTGATGCCGGCTTTCCCCGATCACATCCTGGATTGTTTGGGGATCACTCTGGCGGATGTTCGTGCAAATCCACTACTGGTGCTCGACATCGCTAGGGTTCATGGTGTCATGGATTTGATCTAGCTGGCACTAGATCTCTGAGGGATTGGAAACAACTGCAATCGAGACAGAGATAAAATAATTATTATGTTTTGAAATGAGAATATATAATTAAAAAAATTTTCATAAGAATCCCTTTCACACAATATTCAAAAACTTGTTTATTGTTAAGGGGATAAGAAAGGACATAAAGGTTTCAAAACTACTTTGTTAAAGATGAAAAGAAAGAAACAAATCACAAATAATCCTTTCTTAATGCTTTTAATAGAAAATAAAGTGAAAGAGGAAATGATGCCTTGCAAAAATTTTTTATTGTTCCTTAAATCAAATACAGAAAAATCAAATGCAAAAAATAAACATAATCAATTACGTCTTAAAACTAAAAAAAATAAATAAAAAAAAATTAGAAATATAAATAAAAAATCTTTAGAAACATTTAAATCATCCTTGCCTATTTAAACTAACCATAAAATGAATGTTTTGTCTTGTCTTTTTTTATTTTGATTTTTCTTCTGTTCAATCGCCAAGATGCTACTGGCTCCAGTCAATAGAAGATAATTTCTCAAACCGATGCTTTGGTCTTTGTATATGGAATCGCTTTATTAACAAAGTGAACTTTAACAATATTTTTTAATTCCATTATCAAAAAGTTCGATTCACAGAAACGCGCTCAATGTCATGTTTTTCGCGTGTTTGGAAAAATAAATGTTTTACGCACAAAATGCACTTCAAATACTTTTTAAATTCATATTGAACGAGCCATCAAGCAAAAATGATGTAATTTTTCTAAGTTATTCAGCTATGGTTAAATTATTTGTGTCAACATGCTCATTGCTGGAATTCATCAGAAATCTCTTGAAACCATGGTTATCTCTGTTTCGTAACAATCAATGCTTTCCCAAAAAAAAAAAAAAAAAAAAAAAAAAAAAACGGAGAGCCAGGCAAGAATACTGGAATCGGTCAATGAAACAGTTTGAAAAAGATAGAGATTTCAGGAAACTTTGAAAGCAACATCGCTTAGGATTTCAGAATTTTAGTTCTAAACGTTTATTAAAAGAGAAAATTTTCATGATTTTGGAAACATTTAAAAACGATAATAAGTTATTTAACCATGATTTTAACTGTAACGAAAGCTTTACGACTGTAACAAACACCACTTTAGGATTAAAAAAATCATTGGAAGTTTAATTTTGCCACGGAAATTTTAACATCAATGTAATCATTGATTGCTACGGAAAACACCGATAAAAGACAGAAAATTCGCCCGTGAATTTTATGCACTGGTTATCTAAAACTGTTAGTATTAATCTAAAATTTCCAATATTTGGATAAACCAGAAATTTGTTTTTACAAGATGACATTTATAATTAATGTTATAATTGATGATGGTATTTAATTTAACTACATTGTCACATATAAGTGAAACTATGTAAAACATTATAATGGACAAGACTGTATTCATTCGCAAAAAAAATATTAGTTAAATATGTTTAAAAATATATATAAACGATTGTGTGTGAGAGAGTTTCTTTACTGGCATCTAAATTTGAAACGTGAAACTAAACCATGTGCTGTATGAAATATGATATTTGTCAATCTATAATAATTCTCACATGGTATTCAAACTTAATAGATAAAAAAAATTTTTACGTATTCTATGAGGCTCTTCAGGATTTCAATACCCAGAACGAGAAATTTAAAGAATGTTAAAATAACATGTAAGGAAGAAGACGTTGGAATCAGCAAATGTTTAACATTTCAGCACATTTGTACAACACATCACAACAAATAATATCAATCACAAGATAAAAGAAAAGCTGTGTAGTAGATTTCTCATTTGAATATCTCTTTCCAAAGTCATAACTTTCTTAGAAATTGCATTATGATCTGAAATAGAAAATGAATTTTTTATCAGTAAGTGACTTATAGCTTGTATATATGTTTCTTTAATTTTCAATAAAGGCCAATTTTGTGCCCACAAATCTTCCAGACACAATCTTCCAGAGTCCAATAGAGCGCCGATCAATTGAGACCTTTTCACCTTTGTGTGCTCCCCTGGGGTGGTTTGGCTCTTCCCACCACCTGAGTCTCCGGACTTTAGTCCTTTTTCACCTTGGAGTTCCCGCTCCCCGCTGGCCACCGTTTCTAGGTTGCATCCAGGATTCCTATTTGCAGCGACGTTCTCTCACCGTATACCTTCAGGTGAGTCGGTGTTTCTTTTGAATGTTATCAGTAAGTGTCGAAATTTCCTAGAGGCAGAATTATTGCCTTTCGAGAATTTTGATTATTGTTTTGTTTCGCTTCTCCAACACTTCGATTTCCAACTAGTGTCTAGTGAATATGTAATCAATACTCTCCTAACGACCGAGAAAGTATGTTGTGAGACTGGTGTTGAAAAACCCTACAGACATATCATGGAACATTAGTCAAGAAATGATCTTGTTTGCTGTATATACAATAAACATGTATACGATGACGCTTAGTGACTATTACTTTGGCTTATCTTCTGCTTCATAAAGGTAAACGAAATTTTTGGTGGCCAAACGACAAGGGAAATACAGGAATGGCACAGCCTTGTCTTTTCAGATGAGTCCCAGCTCCTTGTGCAGCATTCTGATGGTCGTATACGCGACCTAGTGTAAATACTCGTTGCCTGATTGTGTTTGATATTATTATAAGTACTTTGCAATTGGTGTGGTGGTAATGACCGTTTTGGTTACAAGGCATATCATATAATGGATGGTACTATGAAATATGATTATACCATAAAACGCATTTAACAGTTATAAAATAATTTATTAAATTTTGATAATTCATTCATATTTGCAATCTTGATAGGAATTTGCATAAAAAGTAGATCAAATTAAAATTCCGGAAAAGAAAACCAAAAAATTATAAATTATGCACTCCAGTAAATATCAATGTATTAGGCGGAAGCATAACATTTATTTTTTGTTCAACAATTTTTGGGAGCGAATCCAGTGCTTTCTATATGTAAAAAATACGGCCCTGCACTAAGATATGATAAGCTGCAACTATTTATTTGCTATTTAAAGTAATAAAAGGAAAGTAACTGACATAAATTTCTTCATCATATGGAACGAATTATAAGCCGTATTTTGTATTGTCTAAATCAGTGGTCGCCAAAGTGGTCTATATAAACCCCTAGGGGTCTATTTAACAACAGTAGGGGTCTATCTGACCCAAGGGGTCGAGTGGGGGTCTATTGGGACTCGAAGGAAAAACAGTTCTTAATACAAATCATCTTCAAAAATTAAACGACGATTTTAAATTGCACTTTGTTGATTTAGAAAACATCGACATCCCTGATTCAATTATTGCGCCATTTTCGGCGCAAATTGATAACGTCGAGATCAACATACAAGATAAGCTTGCTAAACTGTTGTCCGATCTTAAAGCAAAAACGCTTATTAAAAATTTGACAATACATAAATTTTGGACTAATATAAATATAAAGCAAAAATATGTGAAACTTTACGAAATGGCTCAGCCATTTATGCTGGCGTTTCCAAGTTCGTATATGGTTGAAGCTGGTTTCAGGCACGTTAATTCAATTTTAACTAAAAACGGAAATAAATTAAATGTGGAGCTTTGAGGGGATTTACGGTTAAAATTGATTAATTTCGAACCCAATATAGCGAACCTTGCCAAGAAACGCCAGGCACACTCATCTCATTAAGAAGTGAAAAATCTGTAGCTACTTTACTTACTGTTTCTGATTTATTAAATATTTAGACTAATATATAGTTTTATTTTAATTAACTGAAAACTACCTTTGTGGGGGTCTATGGAGATTTCGAAAAATCATATAGGGGGCGATGATCAAAAAAGTTTGGTGATCCCTGGTCTAAATACACATTATTGAGTTATACTCTTGCATTAAAGAGTTGAAATGTATGTTAACCATGAAAGCTCATGAAACTAATGTAACAAATTTCTTTGTCTCTTTATGTCATCGATTAATAATCATAATTTAGATATACATAATTTTCATTATTTAGAAGAATATAACAAATGATTTTAATCAATCTTTATGTATATGAAAGAACTAGCCTTTTGTTAAACTTTTATTTTTCAAATATCATTAATTTCATTTCTTAATATTAAATACGTAAAATCGTATTAACTCACACACTAAATCAATTTCTAATAAATATCTTATATTTTATTTCAGTTGCATATGTACTTTGCTAATATTATACTGTCTTATATGTGTGCAACTGTTCTTGGTCTTTTGTTCGAGTCTCCCTTCTTGCTTCTTGACAAACTATTTCTTGAATTCATGCAGAGAAAGAAAGCTTCTCAAGCCAGAAAGCAGTCTTGAAAGGAGAAAGAAATTAAGCTTGTAAAAAAACAATCTGAAATGAAAGTAGCTGGATGCAAATTTATTATATTTTAAAAAATAAAACAACCTTCGTTTATATGTATATATTGAATAAATATAAAATATTGTGTTGTTTTCCGTCAGGAATATGAAAATAAAAAAATTCGTAACGAAAAACTCGTAAAAAAATTCGTCCTCAGTTCTTAATTTTTAGAATAAATACCACAGAAAATATTTTACTTTATTTTAGAAGTATTTACAGAAAATATTTATTAGGTTGGGGAAAAAGAAATCCATTATTTTTACGTGAACTTTATGTAACTTCTTTTGGATTCACTTTGTAAAAAGGTTTAAAACAGCTTTCATGTAGATTTTTAGGTCTTGGGCGTTACGACTGCTGACTTGCGGTTAACTTCGATCATTTTTGATATTTTATAGATATTTTCAACGATGCTGTATCCACATGCGAGGTGCATCTCTAACATCAAAAATACCCGAACGGAATCAACGAAACAAAAATTGTACGTAACTAGTTGTTACAGTCTTATATAGGACGATAAACACCTTTCACAATTTTAGCCACCCGGCTATCTTTTTCGCCGTTACAAGAGAAAAACGAAAATGTATCGAATTTTCTGTTTATTGTCTTCCATTTTTAAAACCTTGTACTCGAAACTGAATTAATCAAACAAAAAACCGCAAGAGGATATTTTAGTGTCAAATGTCACCTTTCCAACGAACATAAATCTGAAATTGTTTGATAGATACCTCATGAGATATCGATCACTACAGACGCCTACCGAAAAAACAATGGATTACTTTTTCCCCAAACTAATATATTTTATAAAAATTGCAATGAATCATTTCATTTCTACAAATATTCTGCATTTTAAAAGAGAAATTAATACACCTTACAAATTTATGCTGTGAAAGTAAGCAAAACTTTAAGATTTCTAATATTTATATAAGGAATCAGACAGATAATAGCACTAGACTAGTCTTCAAGAGTGATTGTCGTCATTCATTCATTCCTTCTGTGTTCTTCGGATGAAAATCTACAACAAGTTTTGCCAAGGTTCTGGAAGCTTCCAGGCTATCTTGCTTTACATTTGTTATACAGCTTCAGTAAAGGAATTTTCTAGAAGTATCTATTTCTCACCAAGTTGTCCAGAATCTCGTCAAAGTTTGCCAAATCACTATGAATCTTGTCAAAAGGCCACCAAGTCGCAAATTTTTAGAAAGGCCATTTTCAATGCAGAATACACTTAAATTACATTTTTTGCCAAAAATCTGAGTACTTCCGGTCTGTCTGAGATATTTAATGAAGAATGCAAATAATGTTAACCACAAAAACATACAAAAACAACTAAATTATTATTACATACAAAAACAACTAAAAGTATAAAATAAATACAAAAAATAGAAAATATTTAATTAAAATTATTTACACAATTTAGAAAGATACCGGGGTCTACTAATTTTAATTTCTACTATGGTAAGGAGCTAATCTATCATAATATACTGTCTTCGAATTTGAAGATGGTGATTTCCCGATACGAACCATGATGTCATTGAGTCTTTTTCGAACTGTGTATGGAGCCCGCCAACTTGCTTGTAACTTTGGAGAAAGTCTTTTCCGTAGAATTGTGTTCCATAACCAAGTTCTTAAGGTTTGTCACCTTCCTGAAATTTTTGTCCTTTAGATCTTGTGTCATACCTTGTCTTCATTCTCTCAGTCGCCAGGTTGATTATCGAGCAAAACTTTGGACATCTTCAAAATGTTCCTGGAAATCTCGAAAGTATTCCTCTGGTGATGAGGATGTATCCGATGAACGATCAAACTGAAGATCACAAGATAGATTAAATTCACGACCTAACGGCATTAGTGATGAATTATATCCAGTAGTCGTCATCGCTGCGATATGCAATCAAGAACAGGAGTAGCTTTAAGTTCACTTCCTGCTGATTTCTGGAAACCATAAAGGAGAGGTTATTCCAGATGGTTCAGTTGAACTTCTCTACCATGCTATCCGATTGTGGGTCTTTAATGTCTAAGTCTGCGTCTTGTGTATTCTGAGAATTTGACGTAACGTCGTTTTTTTACAGCAATTTTTAAGAAATATATTTACAGAGGATTTCGCTGTGAACAGTTGTACTTCTTCAGCATCATGTCCATTTTCACAATTTTCTGAACATGAATATTAATTCCAGATTCATTTAAAATCCTTCTAATTTTTGAAAATGCATATGCTCTGAAATTGCATTATCATTTAAGAAATACCTTTTTAACATCTCAGCACATTTAAGAAATCCCTTTTTAAATGCATCAGATAACAGTTTACTTATTACTATATAAGACTATTTTAGTTACAACATGACCAAAACAATATTTTAATCCACCTCTGTCCATATTTTTTATAAGAATGCAAGAATTTGGAATCTCTTCAGAATTTATGACAATTGAATCATTTGAAACCAGATAATTTTCACAATGAAGTCATTTAAAATGTTTTATACAAAAATATGAACTATTACCGGTAATATATGTAAGATTGATATCAGAAATTTTATATATATATCTTTTTTAGATATATTAATTTTCAGAAGTAAGTTTCAGTTTTAAGTTCAGATATAATAAAGTATACATTTCAGATATATTCATCACTTTAACCTTAATAATTTTTATTAAAGCTCTTTTCTTACTTACAATTAAACATTTCTTTTAGGAAAATAAACAAATATTAAACAAAACAATAAACAAATAAATGCATGATTAGGTTGTTTAAAATTTTGCACTCGAAATAAATCTATAATTTGATGATATTTTGTATGAATATGCGCAAGCTTTGATATGGATCAATAAAAAGGAGCTGTACTTGGATATAATTGTAAATGGAATCTGTGATAGCCGATTTGGATACTCTAAACTTTTGTAGGCATAAATTGTAAACATTACGTAAGATTCTACTTTTGCTTGTATTGAAATTCAGCAAAACATTCATTTGATACTACTCAAGATTCTGCCATGGGTCTGACTAAGACAGGGGTATACAGCACATTTGCTCCTGGCCCCTACATCAGAAGAGTCCCCAAAATGAATAGAAAGATTATTTTACCTTTCCTTCAGCAAGGAAATATTTTAAGCAAAATATTTGTACAATGCAAAATTCATCAGTTTTGACGGCTTCTTTCTTTATTAATTTATATTAGGAAGAATAAAAATCTATGTTTCGTAAATCAATGACTTTCATCCATATTTAATTCATAGCTAATTATTAGCTAAAACTTTCTAATATCAGCAAGTATGTGAATTTTTCGCAGCTATATACAAAGTTCACGATCAGAAAACTACATTATGAAATGTTGGATTGCTAACTAGGTCATCTTTATCGTAACTGGAAAGAATTCCGTTGCACCGTGTTCAATAGATTCTACGGTGGATTTCAACAACACTGTGAAATCACAATAATCAATTATGGGTCATTAAAGATCGTTTCCATTGCTGAAGATATTCAAATCTTCCATAAGATCATGTGTTCTTCAAAGAAAATTGTCTCAACTTTTTATTTCTTATATTCCCATATTATAAAAAAGTATTAATTGTGATGATGTAATTGATTGTTTTGTGGAATGTAAAATTTGAAGAAAAAAAAACACTGTAAAAGAAATAGAAATTTATCACAATGCAACTTAACTATCAACTTATTAATAAACAATAAGTATTAAGAGATCCGTTTTTATATAAATTGATTTATCATGCAAAATTGACTCAGAACAGTATTGTATGTAATTGCAAAGTTACAGTTGTGTTACGTTGTTTATAATATCCTTCTGTTACACTGAATTTATAGTTATGAATGTTCTCTTTATTAGTTGTCGCTGTGAATCAGAGTAGGCTCTATAGAGGTTTTTGCCATGAGTCTCAATTAGAACTTAAGATTCTGTTGTGATAACTGTTACTCTCATACAAGAATCCTAAAAGCCGAGTGATGTGGCGAAGTGATGTGTGGCCCATTTTATAAAAAGACGTTTTTTCTTATTTTAAAGCTAATAATTAGATTATAGAAATAAAACAAGAAGATCACAGCGGTTTACTTAGAGGCAGTACTGCCAATAAATATGTTTACTTAGAGGCAGTACTGCCAATAAATATGATTTGTATGGTGAATGTTAAAAGAAAAGAATTAAACAATTTTTCAATGTCTATAAATTCATCTCAAATAGTTTAAAGGTAACTAATTCTCTTTGCTTCTTATACCTGACAGAAATGTTTTAAAATTCATAGCCAGAACTCATCAAATTATCCAAATATTTTATAGTTGTCATTATTTCTCCTATGGCAAGAACAAAGAGTTTACTACTACCACAAGTCTAAGGGAATTTTTAATGAAAATCTTTATTCTATTTCTCTTTACAGTATTTTTCTCACTATAAAAAAGTACTGAAGAAACCATATTTTTTCCAGTATTTTCATGAGAAAAAAATGTTGTTTCTCTACGATAGTGTCTATATCTTCCTCAGCTAAATTTTTTCTATCAAAAATTTCATATAATACCCATAGTTAACAGAATTTTACTGTTCTTGGACTCTTACTTTTCCATTTATGTAAACCAAGTATCGATAAAAATTGTTGGTTTGATTGATATAATAATCTATGGCATTTTATTTGATCTATCCAAATAAAATAGTGACGCTGAAGGTTCTGCAACCATGTCCTTACAAAGTTCGTAAGAAACTTGATTCAATATAGTTATTGTGTTCACATCACAATTCGTAATTAACTGTATATTTTAGGTATACTTATTTATTATGTCATTCATATTAACATAAAATATGAAGAGTTCAACTTTTATACGAATAAGATTTGTCTCAGAATGAGAGTTTGTAAAAATTAAGGTGAATTAATTTTTAATTTTAAAAGGAAACGTTATAAAGAAAAATTGATTATTAAGAAGGAATCTATATCAATTGCAATTTAGTTTATTTGTCCAGCTGCTTAAAATTGGTCCCTACCAAAATCGAAATGTGTAAATTTTTACATTTGCAGCCTAAAAGTTTTTTTATGCGTATCTTAATCACATTATATATATATATATATAT
>JAPDSC010137588.1:0-14429 GCA_026290005.1 Latrodectus geometricus
TGCAATTAGTTTTTAGCTTAGTTGAAAGTGATACGCAATAAATATGCTTTTAATTCTGTCATGCAATGAATAATAACTTGCAAATTAAGAATAAATATGAATATTATTCTTTTATATACTTTTACTGTTCAGGTGCTGCTTTAAAATATTGAACTGGTAATTTTTATGAGTGATAATTTCAATAAACTCTGGTGTTTCATATTAATATTTGCATAATTATTTTATCTATTCACCAAAAATAGCGGTAATATTTACAGCATTTATTTTCAAAAGTAAAATGTAAATGAACTACTAGAATAATTGATTAATAGGTAACTCAGGTAGCAATTAGAAAAGAAATTGATTGAAATAAGAGCTACTAATTTAAATTTTTTCGTCGTCGAAGTGATATTAGCAATAGCTTTTTAATCAATAAAACATCTGGAATATTGTTTACATAGATATCTAAAATGTTGCCGCGTTGAAATTCAATAGAATCCGTCAATATCTGTTCATTATTCGTATTAAAAAAAACTTCAACTATCAGGTAAAAACATTAGTCCTTTAATAGCTCAAAAGATGCTTACAATGGTTTTTATTTATTTAAGCCGTACTGTATATACAATTAGCAATTAGTTTATTGAAATCCTGTCAAAATTTATCACCTTATTGTTTATCTATCTATGAGAACATAAAATATATATTTCAAAATTAACTAAAGATTAATGGTTTGAATACAATAAAGATGTATGGAATTGAATAATTATAAGCTCAATGTTGGGTCAACAGAGGCTATTTATTATTAGGTTGGGGAAAAAGAAATCCATTATTTTTACGAGAACTTTTTGTAACTTCTTTCAGATTCGCTTTGTAAAAAGGTTTAAAACAGTTTTCATGTAGATTTTTAGGACTTGTGCGAAGCTACGACTGCTGACATGCTGTCAAGTTTGATAATTTTTGATATTTTATAGACATTCTCGACGATGTTGTATCCATGCGAGGTGCATTTTTAGCATCCAAATACCCAAATGGAATCGACGAAACCAAAATTGTGCGTAACTGGTTGTTGCAGTCATTTATAGGACGATAATCGCCTTTCACAATTTTAGCCACCTGGTTAGCATTTTCGCCATTATAAAAGAAAAACAAAAATGTATCGAATTTTCTGTTTGTTGTCTTCTATTTTTAAAACCTTGTACTCGTAACTGAATTAATCAAACAAAAAACCGCAAGAGAATATTTTAGTGTCAAATGTCACCTTTCCAATGAGCATAAATTTGAAATTGTTTGTTAGATACCTCACGAGAAAGCGATCACTACAGACGTCTACCGAAAAAATAATGAATAACTTTTTCCCCATTCTAATATAAGTGACCATTTAAAATGTCTATCAACGTAGCTATATTCTAGCTATCATAACAGAAAACAGAAATAACTTAGAGTCTCCTGAAAATAAAATTAAATTCTAAAATTATTTTTAATATCACTAATTATTTTTTTCATAAAATCAATCAATATTCTACTAATAAAATACATTGATAGGAAAGCATAAAAATAGGTTTAACTTTTCATTGTCAAAATGAATTATATATGTGAATGTAAAATTATATTATGTGAATGTAAAATATAGAGTATGTGATAAAATGTTACATATTCATGTATGCAAGTTTAATAATGTTAGGTTTAAAACTATTTTAATATAAATATAATATAATTTTTTAACTGAATGGTGTATTTATTTCCCTTTATATAGAATGGAAAAAGGAATCTTATGTAAACTTAATATTGCTATTGCAATTTTCCTCAACATAAAGAATAAAAAGAACGTACAATATTAAACCAAATTATAGCTTATAGTTATCGAAATTTAAAAAATATTTTCTTAAATCTAAAAGTCATTCGTAATTATTTGAGAACTAGAACATTGTAACGAGTTTCAAGTTTGCGGTATTTACTTTATTAGCTTAACATCTGCCTTGTAGAAGGACATCTGCGTAACGTAAAGTAAATGTAATGGATATAATTCTTCACCTGTTGCATTTCTGTTTAGCAAGAATTCAGAAGTACATTAAAATTTATGTAATGGTCTATGCTAATCGGCTCGCCAACAGCCATCATTTATGAGCAGTGTCTGAAATTGATTGACTACAATTGTCTATCTAATTTTGATTGAATACGATCTTTTTTGAATTCAGCAATTTGTCTGTAGACATCTGTCACTTTTAGACAATTTCTGCAAAAAAGAAGTTGTATTCATGATTGTCACGTCCCCTTAATATGCCTTGCTATGTCATAAAGTGTAATTTAATGTTAAGTTGTAATTAATTGAATGTTAATGGTAGGTGCTGAAGATCAGCAAGTTTACCATGAAATCTTGATAGTTTACGTTATTTATGCTTATATCTCATAGATATTTTTAATTTCCTTCAGCAGGTTGATAAAACTGAGAGCATGCTTGCGAATTAAACATTAAGGATTTCGTATTAGGCTAATAGCCTAACCGGGATACATCCTTTTCACCACTCGGTAACAGAAATAGGTATGGATATGGACACTGTAAGCCTTGGCCCCGTAAAAAGGTCGTGGTATTGAGTTTAATAGTAGATCTTTTTAATTTTTTTATTGTTAAATCATATTGCAACTTCAAATTATGCCTCGTATGATACACTTAACTTCAGACATTGCCAAAGTGAATAATGTATCATATACCAAAATATCAAATATGACATTTAAATTGAACTTTTGTCTTTAAATGTCCACATCTCAAAAGCTGAATTATATTATGATGCCTATTTTATCGTGCTCATCGCCTATAAGCAAATCAGTACCTTTAAATCGTAAAAATAAAGTAAAATTTGTTGTTTTACCAATCAAATATTGAGTCCTAGTTTTCAGATTCGGGCAGAAAATGATAAAGCAATCATTTACTTCAAATTGCAATAGTTTTTTTTTTCTTGATCATAGCATTGAACTTCCGAATTCTTATGAAGGCTAAATTAAGCTTCTGTATCATTCATGCTCATAAAACTTTGCAAAATTATTCGTGTCTTTATATTTTTTTATTCCAATCATTTTCTGCCTTACTTGAAATAAGATATTTATAGTTATTGCCCCTTCCATATTTTAGGCATTGGTTTATCTCAATAAAACGGTGCAATGCATGTAAGCGAAGTAGATTTTTGTTAACATATCAATTGATTTCTGAGATATTATGTATGCGTGTAAAACATTTTGTTTTTATCTTGAAACTTTATCGTTTATGATTCAAATTCATTATGTTGTTATTAATTGTATTATGATGCACCATTCCTTGTTTTGTATAACTGTCTATTTTTAAGTGTATTGAAATTAGCTGTTTTATTATGTTATTTTGAGAGTTTTCTTAAAATTTATTAAACTTAATAAGTCAGTTTAATACAATGGAATTGTAGAGTTGTGCGTTATATATATTACAGAATTTAATGGTCGCAATCTAGGGGTAATAGTTGACAATATGTCATCTAAATTATTTTAATTTTTCTTTTTTATGTTTAATATGGTATTTTACTCATTATTTATAATATACCGTTACTTCGATTCAAGTTAGAAAACACCACATTGTAATTACTAAATAAAAATAATCTTTAAAAAAATAGTATCATTCGTTTTTAACTAAGGGATTTTTTTTATAATTTTTTCTTATCTACTTCTATTTTAGATAAATATAAACTTTATATGGAAAAATAATTGTATTCACAAAATATTTTTACCTTTCCAGTGTTTTATTTTGCAATAATATTAACTCTCAGCAAAGGTTATTTGATTTTATTGTAATGACATTTTTTTGTTTAGTAAGGGGAGTAATTTACACGTTGATTTTAATAAAATAGCATTTATGAATCTGTGTTCTTCAAAGAAAATATAATGCCTTAAAATATTATTTTTGTGCAAAAGCTCATTTTCATGATTGAAATATTGTTATGTGAATCATATATTGATAAAAAATATACTGAATATTTCATCTTAAAGTAAAATCATATCAAATTTAATTGATTTTCAAATCCAATTTAAAACATTAAGAAATGACCTGTTAAATTGCATCGTCATACGTAAATTGCTGTTTTATGTCACGAAATATCTGTTTAAAAGTTTCATCATTCAAATGAAAATAGATTTATTAAATAAGAGATGAAAAATAAATAGCAATATTTTTTAGCATTGCCAATGTATTAACTTCTTTCTCTTATATTTTCCTAAAAGGCTATTTTTGTTTTCATTTTCTCTGATAACTGCAATATTGTACAAATATTGTCATTTTATCGAATAGAAGTAACACTCTTTAGAAAAATCAGGATTTCCAAGGTTCAAGTGAGGCCATGACATACTGTAATGTAGATGTTAGTATTTACATGTTTTACCAAGTAGACATAATTCTTCTCTCTCGTATCTGTATAAGATCTCAATCTTATGTCTGCAAGATCATGGAATGTATTCAGCCAATTGTTATCATGCTAAAAGGAACTATAAAAAAATCTTATTATGGTCTAATGTATTTTCCGAGATATGGTGGAGAGTTTTTGGAGACTAATGCTTTTACTTCCTCACATATATTGTATTCAAAACACCAGTTGTCATCTTTGCTGTTATTCTAAGAATTCTCAAATGCTTAATCTAGATTCTCGATACTTAATGTCACAAATGCACTCTACATACCAATGAGCAATTGATTTGTTAAAAAAAAGTATGGGACCATCAATAGTAGATTAGTATTTACGTGTTTAAAAGTAAAAAATTTTCTTCTCTCTCCTATGGGTAATAAGATGTCAATCTTTTGTCTGCAAGATCAAGAAATCTATTTAGCCAATTTTTATCATGCTAAAAGGAACTATAAAAAAATCTTATTATGGTCTAATGTATTTTCCGAGATATGGTGGAGAGTTTTTGGCGACTAATGCTTTTACTTCCTCACATATATTGTATTTAAAACACCAGTTGTCATCTTCGATGTTATTCTAAGAATTCTCAAATGCTTAATCTAGATTCTCGATACTTAAATGTCACAAATGCACTCTACATACCAATGAGCAATCGATTTGTTAAAAAAAGTATGGGACCATCAATAGTAGATTAGTATTTACGTGTTTAAAAGTAAAAAATTTTCTTCTCTCTCCTATGGGTAATAAGACGTCAATCTTTTGTCTGCAAGATCAAGAAATCTATTTAGCCAATTGTTATCATGCTAAAAAGAACTATAAAAATTTTTATCATGGTTTAATGTATTTACGGAGATATTGTGCGGAATTTTTGAGACTAATGCGTTTACTTCCTCACTTATAAAGTATTCAAAACACCAGTTGTCATCTTTGAGTTATTCTAAGAATTCCAATATTTTATCGAGATTCTCGATACTTAATGGCACAAATTCACCCTATATATAAATGAGCAACTCGATTTGTTAAAATAAGTATGGAATGATCAATAGTAGATTAGTCTTTACATGCTTAATCAAGTTAAAAATTTTCTTCTCTCCTATGGGTTTAAGATCTTATACCTGCAAAATCAAGGAATCTATTCGGCCAATTGTTATTATATTAAAAGGAACTATAAAAAAACTTATCTTAGTCTAATGTATTTTCCGAGATATGATGAAGAGTGTTTGGAGACTAATGATCTTACTTCCTCACTTATAAAGTATTCAAAACACCAGTTGTCATCTTTGAGTTATTCTAAGAATTCAAATATTTAATCTAGATCCTTGATACTTAATGGCACAAATGCATTTTGCATTTGATAGATTGATTTACTTATGAAACGATTTACTTTTATTTTATTATACTTTTGATTTAATATCCATTCAAATATATATGTTTGCATCTCAAGAATTAATTTCGTTTTTTAATCATGGGATATATAAAAATGTAAAGCATATTTATATTAATATTAATGTGTATTTTACTTTTTTAATACATTGAGCTGATAAATTAATAGATAAATTATGCAAGTTACGTAAATATGTAAAGTTAATGCTTTGATTATTACAAAAGTCTCTCTCTCTCTATATACATATGTATATATATTTAGGGTGATTCTTTTGACAAATTAAGAGGGGTGATAGTATTCATTAATATAAGCAATAATTGCATAGAAACATTGGGTCGCATTCCACTCTGAGACGAAGAAAAGAAGAAAGTAGAAACACATCAAGAAAGTATCACGAATTTACCGTATGCACATTTCCCCAGAGAAGAAGCAGCATTTTGCTTTTATTAATTACCGGAGAAAGCCAAACAGAGTAGACACTGTTCTCTAAAAACGCTCGTCTACATCAGAAAAATATCGCTTCAATATCAATCTGGATAATATCATCCGAAAATTCTCGTGAATGCTATACCACACGATGGATTTTACTTAGCGGATCTTTAGCTTGGCCTCCTTGGTCACCGGTCCTCAACCCAGTGGAATTTTTCTTCTGGAGGAGCATGAAATGTTCTGTGTATGAGCCACCTGTGTACTCAACTGAAGATCTCGTGGCAAGAATCGTTGTTGCCGCGAGCACTATTAACACGACACAAAGAATCTTCGAGAGCATGCGCCAGTCGTACCTACGTTGATGTCAAGTGTGCAACGACACACGTGATCGGCATTTGGAGCATTTGCTGTGGGGTTTTCACTTAAAATAAATATAATTAGGAAACATTTGGTATTATTCATTCGCTTACTCAACATTGTTGTATGTGCAGGTGAGAATTCCTCTTTTCTGCTTCTCAGATAAATAGCATCTAATATATATATATATATATATATATTAGATGCTATTTATATACTTAGTATTAAAGAAATTATTATTTTATTTTCATTGATAAGTTTGCTAAATTTCTGAAATAAAGGCGTTTAATAATAATGATTTTAATGCTTATCAACTATCTGACATATTTCCTCAGTTATTTAAGACAATTTCTTTTTATACATTAGCTATAAAATTTCAAATGTAATAAAATAAGCGTGTTTTTATGTTAAGCTTTTTATTCTGAGCTTTTTATTATTTAAATAACGCAGATAATATTCATGAAAAACAGTAACTTAAATCTAATCAAATGAAAAGGGGGGATGTTTATTTTTTAAGGTTTCGGAGCAGCTTAGATTTTAACTCTCTTATAAAAGAGGTCTTGCTTGCTACTAACAAAAAAAAAAAGAAGAAAAAATCTCTGTAGATTAAAGAATTTGACGGGAAAATGGTTACGAAGTTTGCTTTTTATTTACTTTTTTTTTCTTCTATACCTTTCAAAATGTTCCTAATCAACTTATGTTTTTTAACCATTAGACGTAGGACTCCTGGAATGCAATTAAATACGACGCTTAAGGAATTTAACGAATGTTGTCGGGAAACGTTCGGGGATAGGAAAAAATATCAAAATCTTTCAGGCAAAAAAGAAATTGCCGAAAAAGTTCTCGAAGTACCTCTTTTAAGCCTAACGTGGCGATTATATCCTCTGAACTTTTAAAAAAACATTTGAAATTGTCAACACTGCATAAATAGAGTATGCCAGTATTTAAAATAATATTTGTTATAAGAATAAAATGAAAGCAAAAAGTAAAGTTACGTATAAAAAAATAAATAAATGATGAAATAAAAAATAAATATAAATTGGGGAAGGAATATTCTAATTACGTAGCTTCAGGAAAATACCCCATTAAAAAGTTGCCCAAGGGAATGTTCTACTAATTTAATAACTTATTTTTACTCCATTACTCTTATCTTTCGCACTTACCACTTTTAAGGAAAGAAAATTTTCTCGAAGTATGAACGTTGTGAAATTTAAAGAAAGCGGCGCAAATGCTAATAGCAGGTGGCATGATGTAGACTGGGAAATTCTTAATTGACCAATCAACATAGAGAATTTAAGAAGGAAATGGGAAGACGATATTGAATTGGATGTGATATTGGTTTAATTTTTTAATCATTTTTTATTTTTGATGTAATGATAATTTACATTTTTATTAACATTTTAATGTATGTTTCTTTAGTAAATTATTGCTAAAACTTTTGAGATAAAATATTGTTTAAATAAAAATATTTTTCTTAAACAAAAATATTTTATTTTCCATTATATCGAGGAACATTTTCAGTATAATTGGACATAATTTGCAAATTTTAATTAAACATAATTGTTCTTTAAATATTAATATTAAGTATTAGTTACGCATCTTATTATTAGTGGTTTGATGTGAGTTGTGCATAAATGCATGTTGCCATTTTTAGAAGGATGATCGTATAATAATATTTTGAATTACATAATCTTGTATTTCACTCAAATGTTATTTTAATTAAAAGATCTATCAAATTCTTTATTAATCATTTCGTTTTAAAGTAACATGAGTCACATTGGTTATTTATACGTTGTGGCAACAGAAATGTTTCTTTGGAATTTATCAAATTTCCTATATTATGATGTTATCAAATGTTATTTCCATGCTGTTTGTTTCTTAAGAACTTAAATTTCTAAAAGATTTAGATAGTTTAACATTACATTTTCAAATATACTTTTTTTATGTTCATAAATCGTAATAAATATCTTTAAATTATTAAAATTTTGTTTCATAGTACAAGTTTTTAAATAACACTTTTTAAAAATTCGTCTCTAATTTTAAATTCAAATCCATTCCTTAATCTTCTTATTTAGTAAATAGTTCATTTTTAGGATTTTGTTTATTGTAGAATTGCGTATTATATTACTTATTTATTTCTATATTGAAAGAGATAACTACTTGGAATTACTGATTTATTATTTACATCATTAAAATCTTCCAACTATTTTCTTTTTCAAAATTGTTTAAAAGCTTAGGTAAGCGATATATTAAAAATTATTTTAAAAATGTTTTTGGCTTAGGTAAGTGATGTATTGAAGATTAATTAAAAAATGTTTAATGTCTTAGGCAAGCGATATATTGAAGATTAATTAAAAATTGTTTAAATGGCGTTGGCACGCGATATGTTGAAGATTACTTAAGATTACTTACTGCTTATGTAAGCAATAAATGTAAGTCTTTCTTTTTCAACTGAAAGATCGGATACTATTCACTATACAAACGAAGATTGGATGATTCTACAATGTTTTAAGCATCGTTCGGAATAGGGTTTGGGAGTATTTATTATTTCCTTTCTTATGGCAGTTACACACGATATATGAAAAAGACATTACTTGATGGATGTCCAAAATTATTTCATAATGACATTCACCTTTTAAGTTATCCACTACGTGGTGTCTGTATCGAATTGTTTTAAAATTTCTCGAAATTTTTATGCTTTAACTGTAAAACAAATATATAAGAAAAAACATTAGGAAATATGTAAAAATTATACAGTACATTAAAACTAATATTGGTTGTTTTTGATGACACTTGACAACTTCAAGCCCGCCCTTCAAAGACTAGGCGAATTAAGTCAGAGACAGAGCGTCTTCCGTTTTTTTTTAAATAGAGCACCCTCAAACGAAGGTGGAAGTGCGACTTTTGGCTCAAAGATGACAGCACCATCTGAATCTTCCAATTTACAGATTGAAACCAGAGAAGATCCAAAGCCTGGCTCCAACCACCCTCAAAGGTATTAATTTAGAATGGGAACATGGAGGACATTGTGACCCGACGGATTTTACGAGCCCCAGTCGTCCTTTAGTGAACACGACGGATCTTCGACTAAGCCGGGATTCGAACTCTTCACATTTTGGTAACGAGAACGACGCGCTAACCAACCAGGCTACCGCGGCCTAAAAAAAAAAAAAAACTAATATTTTCATGACGTTAATAATTTTTCCAATTATTGACGAATTTTGGTGAAAGCATATTTTAATCACCACTAAGAGTTGATATATATACATATGGCATAGTCATATGATAATCATTTTCTTTAACATCCTCCATCATTATCAACTAAAATGCTAATAAGTTAAGTAAATGGGTGGAATTTAATTCAAAATCACTTAGACTTAATACATTTTTTTTTCTTTTTGTCGCATACATTTTTATGTGATTCAATTTAATTAAACAATTTAACTCTACATGACTGTTGAAGTTTTTTTTGAGTATTCATCACATGTTCCTTCCTAAGGACAGCTCTTGAATATTACGCATTTTCAGTAGCAATAAAATAAAGATGTCTTAAAAAATATTCAAGCCGACAAAGCACCCTTACTAGAGAAATATCGTAACCTTTGTTGTACCGTGTTGGAATTTTATCTTTCTCTTACTAAAATATAATTTTTAACCCCTCTGCCATGTATCAGATCTTACTTGTATTTAAAGCAGATATTTAATATTTATTTATTCAAATTAATATCTGTAGTTCATATTACTTATGATTTTATTCATATTCATTCAAGATATATTCATCTCTCTTCTTATTGTACATATAATAACTCAAACAAATGTAGTTGAAGATTATGTCATATTCATAGGAATATTTAATTATTACAATTGAATAATATTAAAGAAGATACACAGAAAATATTCAACGACGTCATTTAAAACAATGCATGTATACATTTCAATATGCGTGTTATGTGTGTTATTTTCACTTAATTAATTAACATTAATTCATAATAAATTTATGTTATTAACAATGTATTTTAATGTATAATATATTGAGAAAATATTCAACGTCATTGAATACTTTAAGATATACATATAAATATGTTTTAAGTCATTAACAACATAAATATATGTTAATGTGTAAGGCAGTAAGAAAATAATCAAAATGCAAATTTGTTACACACACACACACACAAATATATATATATATACATATATATATATATATATATATATATATATATATAATAAACTTGTACAAAGGACATTGAACAAGTTTACAAGTTTAAGACGTTGATATCATCACTTTCGAATTGTATATATTTTATTTTATTCGAACAAAATTTAATCTAGGATTGTATTGTAAGATTACACAAAATATGTATTAAACAAATTTTTATACTTATATTATATATTTTGTGTAATCTTCGATACATTTATACCCAGTATTTGATACAGTAGAAGTCCATTAATCCGGCATCCAACAGTCCGGAATGCCCGATAGTCCGGCATCGCTTCTGAAAATTGTAAAAATTTTGGTTTTCTCCCAAAGTATGTCTGTAAAGCAAATAAAAACGCTCGAGAGCTATTCGGAAGTTTTCTGGGTAGTTCGAGATCATCCGGAAGCGCTCGGTATTGTTCGGAAACAATTAGCTGCTGGCAAGTCAATAGTAAACGTAACTTTTGAGACTGTTTATAAAAAAAGTGATTTTCGTTCTAACTGTACATAGGGTGACCATGTTTTCAAAACCTAAGCCTAAATAAAGTGACTCAGATGCCGAAACGGAAGAAAAGGAAAAATCAGCTGGGCAGAAGTTGCAGAATCACTAAATAAGTTTATCTTTTTTGCTGAGGCTAGTACTAGCTACAGTGCTTCAGAAATTATTGATTTCCATATCATTAGAAATGAATTATAAACTAAACGCCAAAAGTCAAGAAAACAAAAAGACATTCGTGACTTTTTTAAATCTAAGTGAGATATGTTTTACAGTACGTGTACATACATTATATGAAATGTAAAATAAACTTTGTTGTATGTATTTGCATACTGTATTTGTAATTTAATTATTAACCTATTTGTTCTTATAATTACTGTCCGATAGACCGGAATTTTCGGTAGTCCGGCACCGAGCCGGTCCCGAACGTGCCGGATTATCGGACTTCTACTGTACACACAAATACCATTTTAATGCTGTTTCTTCAGCATTAGTGGATTGTGATCACTTGGTTTCCTCCTACATCTTTGCTTTGATTTCTTTGAAAGTTTTCTTTCATCTTTTGCGCGCTCCACAGTCTGTGAAATAAAGGCAAAATCTGTATCATTTATTCATAAAAAGAGAGAAATTTCTTCTCTGTTCTCGTGTTCCCCACTTTAATCAGAGGCAGTGACCTCTCCTAAGTGGTTGTTAAAAGCTCTTCACACAACCCATTTATATTTATTCATATTGTTGTTCATTTCTGTCCCTGTGACTGCTTCTGTTGTTATCCTTGTGTGGAACCTCCCGGAAAGAAAATGGCAAAATGGAATGGATTTTGTTACAAGTGCTTTTTAAACGCTAAAGTGGTTAACATTCTACAAACACCTTCTATTAAAATTTAAAAATGTGCTGATTAATTAATTATTTTAATTGCATTATTAACTTCACTGATTTTTTATTTTATGTGCTATTATATTGCAGTTTGATTACAAATTTAAATTTAAACTGTACTCTACCACATATGAAATAATTAGTGAACCATAAAAATATCGAATATATTATCGGTTACATACAAATCAAATATGATGATAGCTTACAAAATCTTCAAAAACCATTTAAATTTTTGCTAATTTTTACAAGTTTAGAAAAAACTGAAAAGTAATTTGTCGCTTTGACACTGTTGAACTGATAATGTAACTGTTGAAAGCTTTTGTAAATCCTTTATTTGATCATTTGCCTCATGTTATCTTCTAAGAAATTTTTCTAAAATGTTGGACCATATTTACAAATATCATGGGAAGAAATGTAAAATTTTCAAGCACTTACTTGACCGATATACATGCAAAAATCAGAAATTCAGGAATCGTCTTTCATTGTTTAGTAATGGTTGGAATTTAATACACTCTTTAAAGAATACGTTCTTTGCTCCAGCTCCATTTGAGCCTGTAAATAAATCACTGGATGTGGATAAATTTTGCTGCAAGGTAATTAAAATATGGTACACATTGATTTATTACATTGATTATAAATACTTTGATTATAAATACATTGATTGAAGTAATGTTTGGGATTGAATTCAAAACATTTATCTTCAATTATTACGTTCTTATTTCTAGGCACATTTAAGCCCGTGAGTTTATTACTTGATATGAATGAATTTTGCTACAATCATGGTAAAAATACATTGATTAACATTGATCAAAAATACATTGATTAAAACAGTGTTTGGGATTGAATATAAAACATTTCTCTTCAATGAATACGTGCGTAGCACCATTTGAGCCTGTGAATATATCAATTGATGTAGATAGATTTTGCTATAAAGCAATTAAAACATGGTAAATATTCATGGATCAACCCAAAGAAAATAAATTGAAATACAAAAAATACATCACAATTTATGTATGTGCATTTGTACCGTTGATGTATGTAATTGATTAAAGTTTAAATAAAAAATTTATTGATTTTAAAAATCTCGAAATAAATAATAATTTAGAATTTTATCTTTCCATCCTTGACGCAAATAATATTGAAATTCGGTTTTATTTTAATTGCAAACAGTGGTAACATTTTTTAAATCAATAGCTTTTACATCTTTATATCAATCAGATATATAGGAAACTCAATTTAGTATTCCAGATAGCTCTTTAGAGTAGTTGGTAATTATTATGGAAAGACAATGATTTGTACCTTCATTTTTTTCAAAGCTTTATTGCAGTTAGTTGACCATTATCTTGTTAATATAAAATATATCTTGAGACTTGTGATATTAGTGGCAGATCGAGTGAAGAGCATTTTGGTTGCATTTTAAGTCAAAGTTGCCATAAATATAAAATAAAAGGAAATAGTATTTCAATTTAATACTATTGTAAAAAAATGTAGAACTGTAGATTATTCTAACAAGAGCAAGATTGTCATTATAGTTGAAGTCAAAATATGGATATTGCTTTAGGTAATTGCACCCCATTATTACTGCAGTTAGTTGACCACCCCTTAGTGTATTATTAGTTTGGATAACAACATGTTTTTGCTTGTAGAAACGTCAGTCAATGTTTCAATTCATGTGATTCAATACAACATTTCTTCTGTTAAAACGCTGTTCTGGATTGTCATTTATTTTAATTTACCATTCTCGTTAGTGATTCAAAGAAAAATATAGCTTATTGATATCACCAATATGGGAGTGGCTAAATTAGATATCTTGCTAGATGTACAGGTTCAATCTCTAAAATACTTAGTATTTCAAAAGATATTATAACCATCATGTGCTGCATCTTGCGTTTACGCTAGAGACAGAGAGCATCATTTCATTGACGAGGTTTTAAGCAATCAAATATTTTCTTGAGTTGAAATCTTAATCCATATATATCTTGAACATCTTTCATCGAACATTTTGTGCATTGAATGCCACTAATTATTAATATGTATGATAAAGTCAAAATTCAATCTCATTTTAGTGAAAAATCGCAGTTTAGACTTGGTAAATTAATCAAGGATTTAAACTTATCGCAAAATAAGTAGCCAGGTAATTTTAATGCTTTATAAGTTAACTACATTGTGAATTTTAAATGAAATATGTGACGATAAGAAAATAACTACTTTATTTTGATAAAATTTCGTAATGAACATGCCGTGAATCGATCGTCTTTCAACATAATAACTTCCTTAATGTTCATCTTTCGTTACCTT
>JAPDSC010137588.1:19429-31250 GCA_026290005.1 Latrodectus geometricus
AAAAAAAGGATTTTAAATATTATGTGAAATAGACTTGAGAAGATTGCGAAATAAAAATGCATATAAATAAGTTCACTGGTACAACTTGACAGATATTTTCTTGATAATATTTGTCCTTGTAATTTAATGTATTTTTGAAGGACGATATTTGATTTAATTCTATTAAACTGATGTAATATGTGAATACAAAGAGGCCGCATACTACCCTAGGAAAAAATATTCAATATTCTAATTTTATGGAAAAATTACAACTACAATATAAATACCGGTATGCAATTACTTATATTAATATTAATGATACTAATTTAAATAATTAATAAAAATATTATTTGAAACAAATAATTATTTTTTTAACCATACATCTTTGTCTGAAAAAACTTCAAATTTAATGTAAGGCATTGTTTTTAACGGTACATGTTATGATAGCTTTTTAAATATATTTTAATAAAAATTACCAATATTTTCCTTATGTGGGAGATTCCCAATGTTATCAAAACCAAGCTAGTTACCAAATACGAAATACAATAAATGAGGAAAGTCACTATAAAATTAGGATTTACATAAACTATGAAAAACTACACATGAATATTTGCATATATATATGCATAAATAGTGCATATGATTTATAAATACTTCTACAAACATATATTAAAATATCCGAGGATTACGTGTTCACATTTGTCTTCCTATTTCTTCTCTATGACTTTTGAATGTTTTTAACCATTTTTACTAATTTCTTCGCAGATACTCAAATTGAGTGTAACAAATTATAGCTTTTAATGACGGATAACTTGATTAGATTTATAAAAGTTTATTACCTAAAATAAATTACTTAAAAACAATATTATTGGGAATGAATGAATTGTAAAGATGAAACAAAAGTGATGTACTTATATAATTAATATTTTTAGTGCAATATAAATTTAATTCTTATAAAAAGCTATGCTAAAATGTTACAACCGATTTTATTCGCCAAGGTAAGAAAGAGACTGAGAGAATAAGAGATAGAAAGAAAAGAAGGTATTGAATAGTTTTACTATAAAATATAAATATCTAATATTTTGTGAAGTCTAAAACTATCTTTATAGTTTAATAGCATAGGTGCCTTTTCACGAATATGAAATATATTTTTCATTTTTATATAAATTACCTATACATTAATGCGGACAACTTTTACTTGTTCATATGAATATGTATTATCTGTTAGAGTAAATTTTTAAACTCAATGTTTTTAATCGCATGTTAGGTTAAAGAGATGTGACAAATATGTGCCTGTAAAATCCTTTTTATATATTTCAGAATTTGGTTTTTATATTGAATTAATAATAATTAAAAAAAGTTTGTTAAAAATGAATTTGTTGGCAACATCTTTACTTACTATCTTTGCCTAATTTTATTTGTTTTTTTTTAGAAACTTGGAAGGAAACAACATAACTGTGATCAGAGCTGATGACTTTGAAGGTCTCAATCAAGTCCAAATTATGTGAGTATATCTCGAACTATTAAACATTAGTAATTTAATAGAAAATTAAGGGAAGAACTAATTAATTAGTATTGTGTAATCCAATGTTTCATAATTATAAAATAATGATTAATTAATTTTGAATGAAATATAATATATTTCTGTCAAAAATACTTCATTAAATAAAATTCCTTTTTCTTAATTCAGGAATTGCGAAAAATATATTATTCATTCATGATACATTCCAAATTTTAAACTTCATTATGATTATTCATTCATGATACATTCCTAATTTGAAACTTGATGAAATAGTTTCAAATTAGGAATATTACATTAATATAATTCGAAACAGTTAGTTATAAAATGAATTTTTTAGCAATATCTTTACTTACTATTTTTGCTTTACTAGATTTATAAAATTTTTATTTCCTAAAATAAATAACTTAAAAACAATATTTATGTGAATTAATGAACTGCAATGATGAAACTGCAAATATCCTGATATATTCCTAATTTGAAACTTGATGAAATAGTTTCAAATTAGGAATATATCGGAAAAATATTCTTTTCGAAGAAAATATACTTATGACAGCAAGAAAATAAAAATTTCAGATTTTTGTGGAATAAATTAGTATAAATCTTGAAGATAAAATATGACATAAAATGTTTTCAATTCTTGCATACTAATTTCGCTTTTGAATAGATCTATATAACACTGTATATATTTTATAAATATAAACATTACTGTTCTAAACAAATCTTAGAAATGTTAATAGAAAACAATTTTTCATATATATTATTTTAGAATGGAAATGAAAACATTTGTTGCAATGATTATCTTACACAAATTTATATATCTTAATAAAAACCTTCCCAGTTTCTTTTGTTAGCATTTATTCTTTCTTTTTTTATATTGTTAACGTTAAGAGAAATTCCACATGTTTGTTTTGATAGTATTTTACATCTTTTAAAATTAGTTATGGATATATAAACCATAAATAAAATATAAGATTTGCTGACTCAATGCAGTTAGTAGTTACTACATATGCAGCTCACTTTACAAATCATACATTTAGTTTTATGAAGGTAGTTAATGTTATTGTTTACATAAATTAATGTTTACATAACTATCACTGCTTTCGTAAGTTGTATAAGTTGTACAGATGCTCTGTATTAAACTTCATCATAAAAATAGCTAATATAAGCAATATTAATATTAGGAATGGAACCAAATAAATAATTATGTTTGCTGTTTAAATCATTTGTTTAAAGCTCTTAAATTGAAATAATCCTTCCTTTTTTCCTCATAATATACTTTTACTATATTACAAGAGTTTACTGAGCTTCAGGTAGATAACTTAATGCATAAATTCTTATAAAAATAAAAATTATTTTTTGTTCATATAGTCTCATTCCAGCAGAGAAAAATTTGATAAAAGGAAAATACAAAGTTAACAAAAATTTCTCAAATTTATAGAGGAGAATCTCATTATGAAGCAATAAACAGCTGATTTTATTATAATGCTATTGCGATACGACAAAAAAATTCCTGTTGTCTCATGAAATCCGTTTTATTAGGGCTCATCCTTATCTATAGTGTCCTGTTTAATTCAATTGTTCCATATCGATTGATGTGCCAAGTAGGCCCTTCTGAGAAATTGTTGTATTATACCCACAACCACAGCAGCAGCTTCAATTTCCAGAGCAATTTATTTTCTATTTTCCTGATAATACGATCCCTCTTGGTGACGGAAGGACCAAACACTCGAGAACCAGAAACCTTTTACTCACCCTCTTCTGGCAGCAAGTTTCTCACGTGCAGCATGCTTGCGCAACTCAGATAAAACCACGCTCTTGATATTCAAGTGGTTTACATGACGCAGTTGCCACGGGAAGAATTTTAAATATCAAATTAACATGTTAACAGAAATGTCTTTTGTGTTGAATAATGCTATCTTCCTATGTTAAACTGATTATAAACAGGTTTGTCGATTACGAGTAAAGCATTTTTTTTGTCATAATAGCTTTATTCTAATTCTTTTCCGGTTATATATATCGTTCGAAAATAAAATTTTTCAGGAAAACGATTGATTTTGTTATATTGAATTGCTATCGAATGGTAAAGTTTGGATTGAATTTTAATTTGGCGTTTAAATTCTTCCACCTTCCACATTATTTCAGACAGGGGACATTAGTATGTGACAATGTAAGGTGGCTGAGCTGCCTCTTTTTTTCAACATTCTCGTATTTGATATTTATGGCAGGCTTGAATGTTGGCAATGGTTTGGAATCCACTTTAAACTGTTTGTACACTATTGAATTTACCCTCGTATGCAAAAAATGACAGCGGAATAACAAACAAACCATGTTAATTAAAGTCCATGAGATAGATTCAGATGATAGTGCTAATATAGTCACGCTTAATATAATAATGCAACTGTGACCACTATGGTAAAATTCTAAAATACTTTCCTCTACCAATGTTTCTGGATATTATCAATTTAAAGAAATTGTTGGACTATAAGTTTCTGTGAGATTTTGGTTTGTTTTAATATATTCTACATGCAAAGAGGAGCAAGAAAATTGCTTACCATTAAAAGCAAAACTGTGATGTCTCCTGAATTCTCTTGAATAATTCAAATTTAAAAAAAATTACCTAAGAATTTTTCGAATCTCAAATTTTCAGATATTTTATGTAAGAAGGACAAATTTTCATACTAAATGTCCTTTTTATATAAAGGATGTTTCATATAAAGAGAATATTTAACATAAAAATTTATTGAAAATTCAATAATTCTATTTAAAAAATTAATATAAAAATATAATTTATGAATTTTTATAATATTTGCGAAAAAACACTAGCTTTAATTTATGAACAAATTCTAGACGTATACAGCTGTAATTTCATGAAATTTGAATTCTAAACTTTTTAATCAATTGCATATTTTTTACAATAAAAATATATATTTTTTTATATTATTTAATTTCATAAAAATAAAATAAGACTTAGATACATTAATATGCACACATTTATATAGATACATGCACATTAGCTTTATATTTGAGTTTTTATTTACTTTTACTAAACTATTGAAATATTTAATGTTTAAATTATACAATTTTGAAAGTTTTCGTGAACTTTGAAAAGTATACACTCTTATCAATAAATGGATTAATGAGAAAATTATCATATAAATCAAATATCAATGTAAAGGTGGTAGATTCGATTCAATTTATATTTTGTAGTAATTAAAGAGCCTTTAAAATAAACCTAAAATTTAATCAACTATTATATTTAATGAATGATATTATTTTTAAGAAGCAACTTTTAACTCTCTTTAAGATCATTCATATTAGAAATTCGAAGGAATTAAAATATTCCTAAAATTCAAAAAAAAAAAAAAAAAAAATGATGAATTAATCCCTTTCAATAATTTTAATCTTTTTACGACTCATTATATTCAATAATTTGAGAACTCAAAATTTTATATCTAATTAAATATTATTAGAATGGAAGAGTAAAAGAACATTTTGAAATTTTTATTTGAGTAACTACTTATTACAAATTGTATGGAAGACTTAAACATTCTTTAGGAAAATTAAATTATGATTAATATAAATTTGAAGAGAATAAAGATTTATGAATTTAAGTTGGCAACAGTATTGTAACTAATATTTTCAAATTAATCTTAGTTCCTCTTTATTATGCATTATTTATCTAAAATTTTCCAGGAAAGTGTGACCAATAATTGTTCTATTGAACACAATGACTTACAATATCAATATAAATATATCAATTGAAATAAAAACTTCATTTCCTACTTTAGAAATAGTTTTAGTATAACATAATTAAAAGCGTCTTTAACGCAATTTAAGAAGAAAATTGTTAAACCAATCACATATTTTGTTTAAATTTATTTTTAAATTGTATGTTAATAATGCATATGTGTAATGTTATTTGCAAAATTTAATATCCTCATATTTATTCTTTGAACTAATAATTTAGAATTTTGTTGACTTAAAAACGCTTAAGTTAATTTAACAAAATATATTTTTGAGAATTACAAACCCTTAAAATATTCCAATTAAACTCATATCTCATCATTTGGTAAATATTGCACAGAAATAGCTTAGCCTGAAGCAAATAAATGTTATGTCTAATTTGATATTCTCGAATCTAAATTTGAATTTTAAGAGGAATTCAAATAACGTAAATATTTCGAATTTCTCAAAATCTTTTGCACATAAGTGCTGGAAAAATAAACTGTATTCACAGTTAATGTTAACATTTTTAAATTCGAGTTAGATTTTAAAAGTTTGTAATAAAATATATGAAAATAAATTGCTGAAATTCTAACAAAATTTAGAATAGTAATTATAATAGTTACAATTTAATAATAATAAAATTAATTCTAAATTAACCATTTCTTAAGCATTCCTATTTTGAAATTGAATGATTTTAAATTGTTAATTTAAGTCATAAATTATTGCAATAATAAATTATTTTAAATATATTACTCAAATATTCATTTCAAGAATTTAAATTACAATGATAATTGAAAAATTAATTTTATATAAATTTCAATTTAATTACTTTTCAATCTTACGAATTTTATATCAATCGTGAAGAAATTTGACTGTGTGTGTGTGAAATCAAAATAACTTAAATTTGAATTAATTTAAATTAACAAAGATTTATTTGAGTTTTAACAAAATCTTTTTCTTGGAACTTATCTAATCAATGTTTAAACAAATTTTTTAAAATAACTTGTGATTTTGAGTAAAGAAGATTATTTTGAAGATTATGGTCATTATTTGTAGATAAGAAAAGCTTAAGAAGATAAATATTTATCCTTTCCTAATTTATCTAAAATATGAAAAGAATGTTAATTAAGATCATTTTGTAATTAAAAAAAGTAACTTTAAATGAATTTGCGATCGAAAAATTTAATTATAAATGAATTGCTTTATATGATGCTTTTATTTCACTTATTTAAGCAGTTATTACGTATAAATTAAATTTTTTAAAATTACAAACGCGGGTGCTACGAATGTTTTATGAAATGATTAACATTTTTAGCATGGCTTTCGAAACATGCAAGAGTGCAAACAAATTTTACTTCACGATATCAAAAGTTAAGAAATGAAATAAATAAATTGTTTTTAAATGTTGCTTAGAATATTATTGTATTTTTAAATTTAATTATATCGGTGAGGATTTAACTAATAATTATTTCTGGAAAATTTGATTGAATTACTATGCTTACCTTAATTAAATAGTTAGATATTTTTGAAGTCCTATTTTTGTTTGTGAATAGTTTTATTTAAATATTCATAAATCCTTTAATATTTTCTCAATTAGACAATAGGTTTCTTCCTCTTTATACACAGTGAAAGAAATTAAATATTGAAACAGAAATTTTTGTAAATTTTCGAAACCTACATAGTTTTTAAAATGATTTATATTTACATTAATAATCAAATATTAATAAGTCCTTTTTCTATTGCCTAGGAGCCCTGAAATTCCAACATTTAACAAGTCTTCAAACGTGGCTTAGGTGTTCATAATAATTTAAAAAGATACATTAAACACTAAATGCTTTATAGAATCTTACTACAGAAATAATTTTAGACAAGCTATTCAGTTCTAAAGAAATTATAAATTTTTACACCTGCAACTATACATCAAATGTAGTTAAAACATTCAAGAGATTTTGACACCCTTTAAATAATGTTTTATGCGTTGGGCTTAAATGTTAATAAGATTTGAATTCCATTTTAAATAGTAACGACAATTGAAATCGTCCATTTAATTTAGCTTTTATTTGCAATTGAAAGAGTTGATAAAAGTTGCTTGGAAACAATCTTTACTCAAAATATTGAAGATGAAAGCTAAAAGTGAATAGATTTGACGACATCATTTATTTTGAATAGATACCATGCACACAAAATTAGGTTAAATAATTTTTGCAAAAAATGTGAAAGGGTGCTTTATCTAGTCTTAACATCATCTATATATATCTTTTGCTAGTGTAGATTTTTAGGTTAGCTCATAACAACTCTGCCACTATCCATTAACTGATGTTACCTGTAACAGCCACTCCTCACTATTTTTCCCATCATGTATGAGATTTTTTTTTTCGTGCCATAAATCTCGAACTTCATTATTATACTATTGCCAACACCCCCGCGTCTTCCGGCTTCTGCTGGTATCGCATTTCTTGAAAACTCCTGCTGATCCATCAGGATGAGAAATCATTTATCACTGTCGCATTCATTGTCTTGCCTTCCGCGGTCATCGGCTGTTTGGAAACAGAGGCAAAGATAGGAGACGGTTGCTCAACCAGATGGATGATAATTGTTGCTTCTTTCTGCCTTTATATTATACCGAAAGTTTCTTGTTACAACTTTCATTGAAGTTATTTGTATTGCTTGCAATCAAATTACTGTATTCGGTTGTTATTTTGTAACAATTACAACATATTTTTATCATTTAAATGTAGAAGCCAGAGATATTATTAGAGAGAAAGCTTGCCATTTTTAGACAAAAAACGGATCCCTAAATGGTTGAAAAATCTGTTTTATATTTTTAAAAGATATAAGTTAAAACTTCCTATATGATTTTATTTTGAATTCTTGAAGCGATTGAGTTAAGTTGGATTGTTAACTCATTTGCACACGAAGACTTATGTAACTGGGCTAGACTTAGTTAAGATAAAAATACAAACATTCTAAAATTTACAAAGCTGAGTTATTGTTGATTTTATAGAGAAATATCTGCAAATTGTAGAAATTATATATTTAACATGCCAATGTGTATATATCTATATATGGTGATTTTTTTTTTAACGTGACAGTGTTTGGAGCACCCTGTAGCGCGATCTAATCGCCGAAATGACACCAAACTTGGTATTTAGACTAATCAAGACATGGGGAAAAGGATTCCTTAAAAAAAAAAAAAAATTAGTTCCAAAAATCACCGATAGGGCGTTTTGTGTCGCTTTACAATGTATAAAATGTGAGAAAAGAAAAATACTAACACATACAATGTACTGCTAAATTATTATTTACTATGTTAACTTCCCACTGAAGAATTAAACCACATTCAATGTGAGCTGTGTTTTCAAAACTAACAATAATAATACATAAGTTTGAAATACCCGAAAAGCTGCGGATGCATTACATTTATTCATATAATACAGCTTCACCAATAACGTACGTTCCGGTAACGTGAGAGGCATGGCCACTGGAGCTCGTTTACTTCAGCTGAGATTATTTGTCAGAGCTGTCTACTACTTGCTTTTATAACCCCCATTACTGGCGTTGTCGTCGCAGAACATTTGCATGTTTCTTTGATACCCGTGTTTAATACTAATTCTTGTTATTGTAAACTACAGAAGGACCACAAAATGCCCTAGTGACTATTTTTGGTACTAAATTTTTTTTTCAAGGAATCCTTTTTTTCTAGTCTTGATTAGTATATATACCAAGTTTGGAGCCATTTTGGATATTAGATAGCGCTACAGGGTGCTCCAAACACTGTCACTTTAAAAAAGATCACCTGTATATCCATAACCAATCAATTACTGATAAAAGAAATATCAGTTATTATTATTAATTATATTGAAGTAGATTATATTTAGAACTACAGCCAGTGACCATATAATATGTTTTCTTATATTATATTCTATACCTTTTCTTATATAACGTATTGTACATTTTAGATACAGGTGCTAAATTATTTCTGTTTATTTATTATTATCAAGCAGTTTAATAAAGGACCCTACTATTACTGCTATATCACTCAGTTTAGAAAATATATAAATATATATAAAACATATAAAATCTATCAATATATTGCAAGTTTTTCAGATAACTCATTTAATCTGCACTATTTTGCACTTAAAAAAGGATCATTAGTTTTGAACTGTCCAAACATGAAACTCCACTCTATTTCCATGTTGTGAATTATTGAAAAGTAAATATATTATTTTCTGCAAAATTGTGAAAAAAAAAAAGATGATTTTTAAAAGAAAAGTAAACATATTTAAGCAGAAATAAATGACACTTAAGCAATTAAAGCATGTAAGTAATAGCTTAATGCTTGTAAACAATTATATAAATAACAACAAATGTTTTCCAAATAGTGATTCACGACCCGTGCAAATTGAAAAAAATAACAGATAAAAAAAACGTTACTCACTTAATATAAGAACATTTTGTGTGTGTCAGAAAATTTCCACTTCAATAAATAGCGTTAAATCAGCACTAATAAATAGAAAAGGAAAGCAGAAACACATGCCATGACTTTGTTATCCTATTACTGCATCACAAGGTCACAAATGCAACAGTGTTTACTTTTAGATAATTGCGATTGCTACAGCTTTTTTACAGGTTTTAGGCGGAAATATTTTGTGCTAATCAATCTTCCGAACCAGGAAATCGTTAATCAAAATTAAATATTTGTAATTTTTTAATCTTTCTAGTTAATAATATAAATAATTTAATGTTTCTAAATAATGAATTTTTAATTTTTCTAATGAATAATTATTTTTTTTACCTACCCTTTTAGTAAATTTTCATTATTTTTTTTAAATTTACACGAGCAAAGAATTTACATGAGCAAAGAAAACTCAAGAAGTGTTAATCCATACACAATTTCTTTTGACATCCATGAATAGTTCTTTGTCAACCATTGAAAGTCGCATTAAAGAAAGAATATAGTTTTACTATTAAAAGAACTTTTAACATCAAATAACAGATTCATATAAAGCTCGTTTAGTAGCGAATAAAAGACATGCATTTGACATCATTCACAGAACATATTACATTTATAGAACAAGCTTATAAAGAGAATTAACGATGAAACTTCGAATTGTCATCCAGCTGTTTCATGTGTATTAAATCTTCAAAACTAGCAATATTTTAAACTTAAATATCAAAACATAAATGATTAAATTTTTATAAATAAAAATAATTAATTTTTATCATACCATTTCTGCTTACGAGAAGAAACTTACAATTTTCTCATACAATTTCATTTTAAATCAATGAAAAACTAATTACAAATATTTTAGTACAAAAACTGGTTATAAAGGAAAATAATATAAATGAGGATCTGTAGATGATGTAATTTTCTTACTTACAAGTCCATTAAAAGGGAAAATTAGACAAAATTATTAAATGCTCATTGTAAGATTGATAGTAACATTATATAATTTGAAGGATTAATTACTTTGAAATTTTTCACTTCTAGAGCAACAATTGAAAATAAATTCCTAATTTCATCAAAAAGTTACTGAATGAAAAAGTTTCACGGGGATGATTACTGATTTATTCAACAATTAACTACATTATATTGAGTATATTATTAAAGATCTCTTTTGCATCAGTAATTTGTATATCAGTGCATATTGAGGTATATCAATGACAGAATGATACCTCGACCTTAAACTAATGGTATATTGTATAACAATTATATGGTATTATATAAGGCAATGTGTGTATAATAGTTACTTAGAATTTCAAGGTCAATTTTTTTATATAATAGCCTAAAATTGTATTACAATCAAACAAGACTTATGTTGTTTCTAATCTAAACAAAGGAAGAATTTTCTATTAAATATACGTCTCACTAGTTTTATTTTAAACTAAGGATTTAGAAGAATTATTTATGATTTTTAAATTTTTGCATTTGTTCATGTGTAAAATATATTAATAATAATGAAAATTTACAAATTCTAAATAATCAATATATTATAAGCAATAAATTTATCTATTTATCATAAGCCAGAAAAAAAAATTCGAATGGATTGTAACAAATAATTACTGAAATAAGAACGCCAAAAAAATAAAAGACTTAGAAAACTAAAATAGATATCCACTTTGATTTAAAAGCATTCTGTAAAACTTACATTTATGCATAACTGAATTAATTTTTGTAAGGAAATATATCATTTAGCTTCTTGGCCGTAAGTTGCATCTAGCATTTTTTTCAATGTTTCGTTAGTAAGTTGAAAAGATTTTTCAACGTTTGCGAATGAATTTATTGGTATGTTCAAATGTTCTTAACATTATAAATTTTCTAATCTCACGAAGCTGTTCTGCATTGTTTCGAGTATTTATTTGAGCAGAAAACTTTCTTTCTGTTTTATCGTTTATAACTATTAACTGTATTTATAAGTAAAAATAGAATTTTTTTGTTATAAATTGTGTTGCAATTTATTTTCGAAATTTCTTTCGGTTATTTTGACTAAAAGAACCGTTAAAATATTTTAAGGTCGCCATATATTTTCTTGAAGCTGGACTCGAATATTTATAGTTTCCGGAATTTATTTCCTTATATTTGAAAAAAAAAAA
>JAPDSC010137594.1:0-18622 GCA_026290005.1 Latrodectus geometricus
AAGTAAGTCTGGAGAGCAACATCTTTTCCATTATCTTACAAGCAATACACATTAAAGCTATAGGTCTAAAGCTCTCAGGAGAATTAGCTGGTTTACCAGTCTTTCTGATGAGTATAATGAGGGCTCTCTTCCAATCTTGGGGAAGCCTACCACTCTTCCAAGATAGATTGCAGACCGACAGCAGCCGCTGCTTTCCCTCAGGACCCAAATGTGTTAACATGTGGCCGAAAATCCCATCTGGTCCAGGTGGCTTGGAAGGGTCAACATTTTTAAGGGCAAGATCTAGTTCGTGTGTTGAAAAACAATCCTTGAAAATAGGATTGCCTCTAGTAGAGCTGCGACAACCATGTGCCAGTTTTCTAGCTTTTATCTCGGTTTGTTTGTCATTTTGACCAAAAGATAAACGGCTTGGTATCCCCTTGAGTCCTCCAGACAGCCTTACCGTGGCAAGGGGGAGCTCCTGGGAGGAATGGGTGAAGTACGCCGGGAGAATTTTCTCCTGGTGGGGCCACCTTAGGCGTGAAGGCAGTTCCATTATGCCCAGCTAACGTTTGCAGGCGAACCTGGAGTTAAGTCAGTCTTCTACCGCCGGTGCTCCAGATCTTTCGATCAACAGAAGCTGTCCCCTTCCCCTTTACCATGAGTTCGACTTCTTCAAAACAAAACTGTAAAATCCAATGATGCATGTTCCAATGTTAATGAAAGCAAACTAGCGCATGTTTTTCATCGTGTAACACAAAACATGTTTCTCAGTGTAAGACTCTGTGGAGATTGTTATATGAAAATTATGTGGCAGGTGAAAAATAGAAATATATTGTTACAATTGAAAAGCTTGAATATATTTATCTGACTACAACAAAAAAGATTGATTTGTTCTGGAAAAGAGAAGAAAAAGACAAGTTGGTTTAAAGAAAACAAAGAATGTCTTTCTAAAAGTATTATAGTTATAACTGGATTCTCAAATAACATAAAACTTAATGTATATATAAACTAGAAATAAAAGTTAGTTCAGATTACTATCAGAAGTTTGTTTTAACACTCATTTTCAAAGAAATTTAATTCCTTTGTGCAAACAATCTCCACTTTGTTAAGTTCCATGAGGGTAAGGCTCTAAGCCATATCTTTATTATTATTAACTGCTTTATTATTTGAGAAATGAAACGGAATTGAAGCTATTCCCTTTAAATGCATCTCACCCAAATGCCCTGACATTTCACTTATGCATTATTGTGCTTTTAAAACAAGCTCTTCATAATCAGCATCCCAAAACACTCAATAGATACTGGAAGACTGTGAAGGAGGATTGGAACACCTTTGATATTTTAAGAAAAGTTCTTCTAGCTGGAAAATCAAGTTGTAATATAATATCTCAGAGAAATAACTATCAGGCTGAGCATATTAAAAATTAAAATACTGATGTTTATTTAATTATATATTTTTGCAAAATTGTTACAAAAATGTATGAACACTCTGTATTTATCTTCCTCACTTACACATTTGAAGATATGTTTCTTGTTAACATTTTTTAAACCAAAATAACTTTTGTTAAATGTTTACATTTTTATTTTGATGGATATATATATTTTTAATGTTTCTGTATAAAATGTAAACCTTTTTTTATATACACATTTCACAAAGGAAATTATACTGTCATGAAAAAATTTATGTATGGGAGAGAATCACCAATATAATAAAAGCTAGAAAAAATTAAAAAAAAATTTTTTTTTTTTTAAGTGTATGTAAGATTTTCAGAATTGATCAACTGTATAGGCACCTAAATGATGAGGCAAGCTGTTAATGATTTCCAGTCTTAGTACTTGCATAGCTGCCGACTTGTACGGTTTGGGAGTACACTGTACATTTTTTAAGGAATTGTTAAATCATATGTCAAGCAGTAAAATTCTAGGTACTCATGTCTAAAATTATACAGCTTTTTCTGCAATTTCTTGAGCGTGATTGGTTAACAATTCTAAGATGTATGCTGGGTACATTTAAAGAGATTAAGGAGGAAGTGATAAATGATTTATATTGTATAGTTTCTTTTTTTTTTAACTTTTATTTCATTAATTTCTTTAATTTTAATTTAGTTTGAATATGATATTTTTAAATAATCGGTTTTGATTATTAAAGATTAATAAAGGATTATTTAAATTGAATGTATCATTTTTAAAAATTGTAAATGTTCTTAGGTATGGGAAGTGTAATCAATCTGCATTGATGACATTTAAATTCTTGAAATTTCTATTTTTAAGGCATTTTTTTATATGAATTGTCAACCAGTTAAATGTGAGTTTTTAAATTTTTGAATTAAAGTAATAGTTATGAATTATAGTAAACTATAATATAGATATTCATTACTGTAAAAATGTAATTAAGTTCAATTAAAATTGTTATTCTTAATCAAAATTTTACTTTTGTGCACATTGGTGTAAGAATTGAAATAGTTTCAAAATTTCAAATGTTGGGAGCAATATGCTTGTTTGGGGACATTAGTTTTCAATCTACAATTCTCATTCAATCTACATTCAATCTACAATTTCTGCAATTAGTTTTGGAATGCAAGGATTAATTTATTTGAAATCTACAGTTTAATGTGAACTTTGAACTGCAAACATTTCCAAATCAGTTGTAAACCCATAAACTATTGATTTTGTGAGATGTGCATGTAAATTTAATCAGTTGCATGTCATTTATATCTATCTTCTGACATGATTAAATACACTCCTTCACAGTGTTACAATTTTATTTTTGATGAATTTGTAAGGAGTAACTCTGCATAATATTGGATTGCTTGAGTATTTAATATTATGTGCTAGGCATTGAACATAAAAAATATTATAGGGCACTGCACTATAATTTTATATATTAACTTTTAAAATAGACAGATTAAAGAAATTGCATTCTTCATAGAAATAGATAATTCATTGACCAAAGAAAGAATTGTCAGAATAAGATGAAATTTTACATAAGAATAACATTGATATTAGTAAATGATTACAAAATCGATGTAAAATAATCATTGATTATAAGTTGGAAATTACAAATAAATAGAGATTTTAGTGCCTTGTTAGATATTGTCAAGTATGAATGCATAATATGATACAGTTGGGCATAGAGTTATATTAGTTCTAAATAATGTTCTCATGATATCTTTTTCCTTAGTTGCAGTAAATATTCTTCCAATTTAACCAAATTTATAGGCTGACCAACTTGTTGTAATAAATGACCCCCAACTATACTTGATGAAAGACATCTATTCCTGATAAGGCTGGAAACTTGTTGAAAGCAGCCCTGTGTGAAGCTGTGTATGGGCAAATATGGTCCTTCTGAAATATGGTACTCTGGCATGAATGACAACACATGTAGCTGAAGAATTTCATGAATGTTTCTCTGACCTGTTCTGGTGCCCTGGGCCAATATTAGGGGTGACTGTGCAAGGTATATGGTGTCCCACATATTATCACATCACACCAGATGTGGGAATGATGGGGCACTATACAGCAAAGACAGAATAGAAACATTCATCACAGCATCTCCATACATATGCCCAATTGTGATAACCTCTTAAATTTTATCTGGATTCATCACCCTAGTTTTATTTAGTTTCAGTACAATCCCTTTAAGCAAGACACCATTCCTTATAGAGGCGAGGGTGAGTGGGAACTAATGCCAGTTCATGGAATTGACAAAACAATAGCAACTGTCTTTCAACCACGCACTTTTAAAAAATTACAGACTGACACAAAGTATTGCCTCCAATTGGGGAGTAATGGTATCTATGATTAAGAAGCATCTCTTTGCAAAAGATTAAATTCACACAAATAAGCTCTGTTTTCTTGTTTTATAATACAGACAGTGGCTTGTGGTGGCATTATTGCTATACAATCATGTTGCATTTATAACCACTTACATATCTGCTGGAGACATGAATGAATGAGTGTATTTGTATAAAAAAATTTTTTTTAATTTTATATACTTTCTTTTAGATTTTCCTGATCCTGTTTTGGCTTTGTTGTACATTTATATCTATTCTTTTTGTGATGATGATTAATTTAACATCAAAAACAAAAGGCACAGCTGTCATACGAAAATTTTTCCATTTGATAATAACTGCTGTTTATGTGCCAGGAATCTTATATGATTTGGAACTGTTAAGAATAGCATCTGTTATTGCTTTTTCTGTTTTTCTTGTACTAGAAGTAAGTAATTATTTTTTGATAGTGCTAAAAAGTTTCATGTCCACTTTTTGTTGTTGCTTTATAGTTTTAATTTTATACATATTAAGATGACTTTATTTTAAATAAAATAAAAGGTACATCATTTACACAAATTATAGTAAAAACTTTTATAATTATAATATTATTTTTGTGCAGTTTTTAATGTTTCATTTTTACTTAAACCCAGTTAGTTTAGTGTGATTCAAAAAATTCTTAAAATATTTTACAAAGTACTGTTTAACTTTATATATGTTTTGAATTGATATATTTTTCAGATATTTAGAATTTTAAAAGTACCTTTAATTGGTACAGTAATTGATGATGCATTTCAAATATTCCTTGATGAGAAAGATTCGGGAGTGGTGATCCTTACACACATTTATTTATTGATTGGATGCTCATGCCCTATATGGCTTGATGGATATATTTCTAAAAGTAACTATAATTTCTTAGCCATTTTATTTAAGGTGTGAAGCAAGAATATATCTATACCATGTCATATTTTTACAAACTGCAACTTTGAAATTTTACAAAGTACTCATGTTTTCTTTTCTTTGGATGCTTTCATACATATTTATATTTTACTACAGTATTGGTTTTAAGGAATTAAATGTAAATTAAATAAAAAATAATTGTACAAGTTGTAGATTTGCAGTTAGTTCTCATTTCTCAAACATGAGGATGAGTGTTTTGGAAAACATTCTAATAGATCTCTAGGCTGTTGGACATTTTGGACCAGAATCTTTTATCTAGGATACACATTAAGAAGAGGGAAAATATACATTATTCACTTATTATGGCTGAATCTAAAAAATTTTTATAAATTCATTCAATGGTTTTTTAATTATCTTGTGTTGCAGTTTCAATTAAATTGTCATGATGAATTTGAGTTGACAAATTTTGGGACTTTGATGAAGACTTAAAATACTGTAAGCAATTTTTAAATAAATAATCATCATAAAATGGTAGGATAAAATAATCATCCTTTTTTATGATTATTTCCTTTAATCATCCTTTTTTATGATTATTTTATCCTGTTAAATTTCATAAATTAAATTTACTAATGAAAACAATTTTATTATTTTACCAATAGTAAAACTGTTTTTATTAGTAAATAACCAAAAAAATAAAAAATATTAATTTTTGTTGGTTATATTAGGAAGTTATAAACTAAAAACTATTCATCATTTTGAAAGTCTATGTAAAAATAAAGAAACATATCATATTTAACTTCTTAAATAATAGAACTAAATTAATTAATTTCACTTTATTATTTAAGAAGTAAAAAATGATACGCCTCTTTATTTTTATATAGACTTTTGATTATTAAAATTTGATCAGAATAGAATTTCTTTTTCATTTGTTTTATAAAGTGTGGTCCAATTTCTGATTATTTTTAAGTTATAAAATTAAAAATGCCTTATTCCCTGTAAATAGATCAGTGTTTTTAATAATAAACAAATATTAATTAGTTATGATGTTGTTATGTATGATATTATTTACTTGTGCTTCACTTTTTTGATATAATTGTATTCTAATAGTATTTTATGTTTTTAAGTCTAATAGACGTAATGTTTTTAAGTTAAAATAGTATCAAAATAAGTATTCATGTTTTGATATTTGTATTAATTTGCAGGAAAGAAAAACATTGAAAATTCATATATTTTAGAATTTTTTATTCTAAAATGAGAGTATTTTAAGGCTTGAAAATACTGCATGCTAGTTATGTTAGACTAAATTTTATTGTTAATTTAGTCTTAATCTTTAGATATTTCTTTTATTGGGTTGTTCGGAAAGTTATTTCGCTTCTCACACTTGAATCAGTTTTTTCCTAGTGGAAACCAACCATTTTATGAGTATGAAATCGTGCTATGACCAGGAAGATGGTAAAAGACATTGGACTAGCATTGGCAATATACAATTCAATGAAATATTTATTCGCTATACGTTTTTCAATCTCATAGAAAATGAAATAACTTTCCGAACAACCCAATATATTATAATAAATCTTTAGATATTTTCTTTCATTCTTTATTATAAATTAGAAAGCATTTTCGTAAAAATACTTGATTTTTAAAAATAAATAAATTGTGTTCTGATAAATATAATTAACTTTTGGACTTAAGTTTGCATTGCATGAAAAATAGTTTTTAGTTTGAAAAATATATTTTATTATGTTTTATTATTTGTAGATTGCCATATAAATCTTTTTAGTGGAATAATATCTATTGGCATTGGGGATACAACAGCTGCTGTTTGTGGAAAATATTTTGGTAAACATAAATGGAAAGGTATAAATACTTTGTTAATTTAAATTATTTAAGAATCAAGAAACAAATCAGTTCTTCGTGCATTTTGTTAAAAAATGAATCTTTCCTAATTTATATCTTTTTACTAAAATATTTTATTATAGAACATGTAGTCTATAGTAATATTTAATGTAGAAAAATATAATTTGTACTTATTAAAATTAAAAAATATAAGTGATAATTATTCTTTCAATAATGTTATTGCATAAGTAGATCTGAAATAAAAGTTGAGCCTTTTCATTTACTGATACATATAAAATTCATTTATTAATTGTCTCGATTTTTTGTTGTTATATATGTATAAAATATACTTTTTAAAGATACTTTTCAATGTCACTTTCAGATAAAACTATTTTCTAAAATTTTAGAACATAATAAAAATTCATGCAACTATAAAAATTCATAACTTGAAATTATTGTTCTCTCAATCAACTCAAATCCCTTACTTCAGGATTTGAGTCGATTGAGACTTTATATACAGTCAGTTACAAGTCACAAACTTTAATTCAATAGGTTACAGAAAATTCTAATAGTAAAAGTCACAATTATATAGATTCAAGTTGGCTATTACAGCAGGAAAAACAGCTTCCAATCACAGAAGTCTCAAATACCTCAGACAGCCAACAACTTTTATGCTCTAGATTAACATTCAAGACTGATCGTCTTCACTCATCAACTCTCTCTGTGTTGGGCAATGGTATTTATACCTGAATCGGCATTAAATCTACAAATTTCTCCAAGCTTCTGGAATGTTCTAGGTTATCTCACTTAGTATTGGTCCTAGATCTTCAGTGATGGATTTTTCAGAAATATCTATTTCTCTCCAAGTAGTTGCAAATTTTTCAAAATGCTGTTTGTAATGTAGAATAAACCTGAATTGCCCAATTTTCACCTAAAGCTAAGTATTTCCGATTTGTTTGAGATATTTAAAGACAAATACAAATAAATTTGGAACATTATTGTATTAGAATAATTATTATTCAATATTTTCTTTATAAATATAATTAATTTGCATTTATTTTAAAAATTGAGATGAAGTAGTCTAGATAATTTAACATATTATAAATTAGTAGGCAAATATATAATAGTATTCTCTATACAGCTTTCATGAGTTTGCCTTGTATTAATCAATGAATAAATATCTTAACTTGTTAGCTTGCCTTTTTAAGTCAAGTATAGAAATTATAAAATGAGGTATTGTATTCATTGAAATATGATTAAATTATATTCATTAAGACAGGAAAAGTTTTATGCATAAAAAATATTTTATTTACAAAATAAAATGTGTATATGCATCAATTGTCAAATCATTTTAAGTTAATCATTTTAACAGTTGTGTTATCAAATTTTTAAATTATTTTGGATATTGTCAATACATTTTAGATGCAAATGGACTTGGCATTTGAGCTACAAATAAATTGAGTGGTTTTTACTGACTTTTTCAGGATTCATTTACTGTAAATCTGATTTTTTTCATTTATTTTTCTTTGTTAGAGCAATGAATGGTGTTTATTAAGGTGTACCCTTTTTAATGTTTTTTGGTTAGATTATTGATTTTACAATCATATTCTAATTGGGCAATTGCTATATAAGATCTCAAATCTGAAAGTGTCTTTTTGTTCATAAATTCTTTGCACCCATTATGAATTTACTCTAACATTATAAAAAATCATGTAAAAAATGCATTTCTTAATTTAAAAAAAACTCACAATTTTCAATAAAATGCTGAAATTTTTCATAAAATAGATTTCCAATCTTAGCTTTATTTTCATGAATTTGACTAATGGCATACCATTAAATTTGAATAAAAATTTTATTTATTTTGTTTTAAAAAGCTTGCAATGTTAATTCCTATTAAAAATATGTGGATAATCTTAAGTGAAATCATTATGGATTTGTCAATATTCTAGTTAAATAGCATACTATGAAAATTTCGCAACCAAAAATTTTGCCATTAAATTACTAACATTTTATAAACATCTTTAAAATTTTTAAAGATAACAGAAAATAAAATACATCTCTTATTTTTAATTAAAAAATATTCATTCAAATGATGCACTTACTCGCCTTTGGGTGAAAATGAGTTAAACAGTGTAGATGATTTCATTTATTTAATTTTTAAATAAACTATTTAAATCAATGTTATAAATATCCAAATAAATTATAAATAAAAAATTTAGCCTGCCATAAAAAAGCAGCAAACAAATTATATAGTCAAAAGAAATGTTATTACTTCTGTAATGCCAGCTAATTTCAAACATCTGTAAGCTTTGCTATAATAAGAAATTCTTATGTTTATTCATATTTTATTAGCATCAAAATTGATTTTTTTTTTAATTTCTATTAAAAAAATTTTAAATTATATCTTTGTCCAGCATTTTACAATGTCTTACATTTCAATTTAAATTGTAACTAGAAAATAAAGTTTATTTTTTTTAACCTGCTATTAGGTAATTTATTTGATTTCATTTAACTATGAAATATTATAATTTTGCTCATGAGTTGATGGTTAATTTTTAAAAGTTGCATATAATATCATATCTTAAATACATTTTTAATATCATACAATAATAGAATTTTTAAAAAATGTTTTAAATGCAATAAAAATCGAAAGTAATTATTTTATAATAGATAAATAACTTTGTTGAAGGGTATTTTTGAAAGTAATGTAAAGTAATAGATTTTATGCTTTAAATTAAGGTTATTTATTAAGATTGATTCATTTCAATAATAAGGATTATACATATTTAGCAATTGGAAGAATAAAAACCAACACATTCTCTCATAAATATTTAAATTATAAAATATAATTAAGCAATAAGAAAACAATATTAATACAGCACAGGAACATACAATTAGCATTGAGGTGCTTGCCGGGTCGTCTATTAGCTTTAGTGAGGTAGCTCTTAATATATTATACCTGATGCTACAACAACGCCATCTATCAGTTATGTCACTGCATAATTAACATTCTTGTTGTTGCCAATGCCACATATAGTTTCCCAACAAAGCCTTAAAAAAGAACTCTGTTTTCAAAGATTAGTGAACAAATTGTGATGTTTTATGCAATGGCAATTATAGCGTCCCTTAATCAGAGAAACTCGTATCTACATACCATTTAATATTGAAATATTATAAATATTTCACTAAACATGAATTCTTATTTATAAGAATATATTGTTATATATAAGAATAAACATACAAAAATAGATTTAAGTAAATGCCGGTAATATTTACAATAGGTATAATAAATAAGATTATGTGCTGAAAAAGTTCCAAATTTTGTTGTGTGTATTATATGGTATTACAGATAATCTGATTTAAAAAAAATTCTCCATCAGAAAATTTACAATGAGTTTTGAATACTGTACAATAAATTTACATGTTTTGAAAGGTATACTGTTTATCTTTCATAAAATAAATAACAGATAGTGCCACATTCAGCTGACTTTTTTCAGCTATAATCAAATTTGTCCAATTATAATCAAGAATGAATTTGGTTTCTCTGAAAGATATTACCATAAGCATTGGCTATCATCATTTAACTTTTTGTCTTCACCTGGAGTTATTTCGTTTTTTGTATTGATAAGTTTTTGTTTTTTGTATTGATATAAGTATTGATAAGTTTTTGTTTTTTGATTCTTACATATTATTATTTCAGTTCATTAATTTTTACAAATTAATGAAATGTTTAATTAATTTCATTAATTAAATTAAAATTTTCATTAATTATATTAAAATTTTATTAATTAAAGTTAAAAATTTCATTAATTTGTAACAATTAATGAAAATTTTTACAAATTAGTGAACTGAAATAACTTTACTATTGATTCTTGTATATATATTAAGTTTTCTTGATTTTTTTTTATAAGAAAGGTTTTTCAGCTGCAATGTTTGAAGTTATTTTTACTGCTCTCATGTATTCTACATTTATATTTAGAGTTTACCAGTTTTTTTGTAACTTTTGTTAAAAATATAATTTGACTCTTAAGAAATCAATGACAATATTGATAAATTTGAGTAAATATTATTTAGAAGTTAGAAATACAAAATCCTGTAATTTGATTTTTGTAATTATAGATTATGTAAATGTTTAAGAAATATGAATATTGTATATTTATTTATTATATATTACTTATACTTCAACAAACAAAATCAAATTAAAATAAAAATCTCATTATATTTTATATACTTTATTTATTCTTCATTGAAGTATATGTAATTTTGGTATAAATTATTTTTGTTTTATAATGGATGAAGTAACTGAAAGTGTTTAGCAAAATCCAACAGTCATTTATTTAATTAAATTATTAATTAAGCTATGATATTAATATATTTTTGAAGAAATAATTGCTTTTATTAAATTTTAAATACATTGCTGCTTTATCATTCCTTAAAATTCCCCTATATATATATATTTTTTTTTTAATTCCTAAGTTTTTTTCCTAAAATTTAATTTTTGAGGTATCTTGAAGATTGAACCTTTTAGGACATTTATGCAATATTATAAATTATGTATAATATAATTTATAAATAATAATATACAATACAGTGAGAATAATTATAAGTAATAAATATTTGTGTGTAAATTTGATGGTGACTAAACCCATCAATTAGAAATAAAGTAACAAAACAAATGGACAACTTATGGAAACATAATTACTTCATAATTAATAAATATTAATAAAGAAAGTATGCTTTCTAATGAATTTCACCATTTTTGACATTTTCATAATTTTGATACAAATTGTTTCAACATTAAAATTTATATTTTAAATGTCTGTAAGAATAGCTAGTTAATAAATGCACTTATTCTAATTTTGAATTCATTTTTTTATAATACATAATAATTATATAATTATGTTGCCATAATATTCATTATTATATGATGAAATAACTAGTAATTATTTTTAGTACTGAAAAATACAAGCTTAATTGCATTTGGTTTTCATACCCTGTGAATTTATTTTTTATTTAATTAACTTTATTAAAATAATTGTCTAAGGTAGTTAATCAACAAAAATATTTTACAAATTGTATTGAATTCATAAGAACTCTTTGTTAGTTTTAAAACAAATATACAAATAAAGAAATCAAATATAGAAAATAAAATGATTTTTTTTCTAGCAATGTAAAACATTTTTTTCATGTATTCATTATATGCACAGATGTTAACAAAAAAATTGTTATAATATACCTTTATTTTTACTTATAAAGCATAATTATAATCATAAAATTGCACTTTTTGTGATAGAATATAAATGTAGAATACAATCCTACTCAGAAATATATTTATAAACCAATATATTGTAGAAATTTCATTTACATAAGTATATACAACATTAATTTTCATTTCTTAGTATTGCCTCAATGTTTTTATAAATATTGAGTTTTATAATTCAACAAAAGATATAATTAATTGAAAATATAATATTGAAGTGATATATAGTCGTAAGTTTGTATAAATATGTTACTTATTATGATTATGAATTAATGCAACTAAAAATTGAATTATCCAAATCTGCTTTATCCATACACGAGAAAGTTTCAAAATATTAATAAAGAAAAATTAAATGACTGCAATAATAATTTTGAAGTTTTTCTTATTTCTTTACAATAATCTAGAATAATAATGATCTAAATAGATTTACATAAATTATAAAGATTTTTGATCTTTTTAATTGTTTCACTTTTGATCTAAATTTTACTAGTTTCTGCCAGAAAGAAATTGTGCTTATCAAATATAATTTTTAATTAAGATGTATATTTATAATTTTACTTTGATAGCCAATAAAAATATATAAATGCTCCATATATTTCATGTTATTCAACTTTCATAATTTTATAAATTGTATAATATTGTAATGATATTTTAACTGTTACTGTTGGCATCTCTGGCTACTATTTAATATGGAATATAACGGAATAATTTACTGAAAGTATAATTACATCTTCATTAGGAAATTCAAACAAAATGTCAAATTTTTTCTTAACAGGTTTCTTTTCAAATTTTAATTCAAACTTTTATTCTTTCACTACAATTCCTTTGATATTTTGTTGCAGGATAGCTCTCTTCATGCTCCTATAATAATCGCTTTCTTCTGTGTTGTAATTCTGGTGTAGTGAGTAGCTTCAATTTTAAATACATCATTATGCATTTTTATTTATCATGGGTACTTCACTAAGATCACAACTGATGATTAGTATTTATTAATAATGTTGGGACAATTTCTGTAAATATAGAGTATGATTTGTATTAAAAATACTTTTTTAATTCTCTAGATGTAGAATCAACAGATGCATGTATAAAATTGAAGCCTTCATGAATCTAAAGTGTGCAACATGTTTGCCACTCTTGATTTTAAATAAGAACTTCAGAGAGATTCAGATGATACCATGCACCCATTAGTACAAGAAAATAGTAATGACTCTTAAATTGCGTTTTTCATGCATCGTCAATAGAGATCTGTTGTTCTCATTGCCTAATGAGGTCACAGGAGGGTTTTTGTGTAGAAGCAAACCCTTTTTATGTACTGTTTGAGTTATTTCATCATTTAAAGAAAATAGTGTAACCTTTTAGAAAAAAAAAGAAGGAAAGAAAGAATGCTTTTTTGCTATATTTTTCAATCAAAGCATTTCCTGTATACTGTTTGAGATTGGATAGTTTTTTAACTTTGAATACTTCATTTGTAATGGCATGACCAATATTGCAGTAGACCTAAAATATGTTTCCTGGAATTCTTCAGTAGAAATTTCTATTTCAGTGAAATGTAGAAATGGTTTGCATTGAGATATATCACTGAAAACTGCTGTTGTACAGGATGTTTCTATTTCCTGTGCAACAGAATAGAAAATCTTTTTTTGTTGAATTGGAAGTAGAAAAAGCTGGATTGCTTGATATTGAAGTGCATGCTTATAACTAAGGTGGAAAAATTCTTGCCAACCTGTAACTTCTTTCTATCTGTAGTAATTATTATTGTATACCTTATGTTAATTATTGTATTAATTAATTATTGTATACTTTTCCTTTGAAATGTTTCCTTTAAATGAGCGTGGATTTTTTGCCCTACATATACTACCCGATTTGTGGTAATGAGAATTTTTGAAGAGTTAGTTGCAGAATTTCTATTTATTATTTGAAATTGGATTGATATCTTCAAAAATTTATTTCCAAAATGCCTTAATACAGTCTGAGTAGACTTCTGAGTGCTGTTAATCTTTTCCACTCCCCCCCCCCAATTTTATCAAGATTTCATCAATGCTTTCTATGTATTCATTTTTATCAATGTAATAATATTAATTCCAGATTTTGCCCATATCAGCAGTGGTTTTTAAAGGAATCCAATTTGCATATTAATTTGATGTGAGAAATTTTTTTCTAAAGCTCTGGTTTCTGTGGAAACAACATATTGTTCCAATATATTAAGTTTCCTTTGAGAACTTTACAGTGTGTAATTTTGATATCCATGATTCTATCTTCTCCTTCATAATGGACTGTATATTTAAACCAGCAATGATTTTAAAATATTGATTTATTACATAATATGCTGGGAAAAGCTTTATAAACACCTCTTTCTCCATGCGATATTATACAATTATTGAAGTGCTAGCAATGTCCTTAATCAGAAACTCCTGTATAAGCTTAAAAATGAAATAGTTAACTCCATAAAATATCACTTTTCTCATTTAAAAAATAATTGAATAGTTTTTTTTTTTTTAAATTTTGAAGGAATATCTTGTATGAATTCACATTTTATTTTATTTATTTATATTGAGATTCATATTGTAATAATATTCCACAAATAAATGAATTCCTCAAAATATTTACTTTCAGATAATTAATAACTTTTGAAATATTTCTTTATTTCAGATATTTTGTTTAATATAATTTAGTTTGCCAGAGTTTATATCTTTACATCAGAAATCAACATGACTGAATTCAGAAATAATAAACTGAGAATAATGTAAGATATTCAAAATAATCATGAGTAAAAATCAGGCTAAAATTGATTGGATTATAACATTAATGTGTCCATATAAATGAGTTTTCTTTTTAAAGTTTCTTCTTCAAATTCCTATTTCAAAGAATTTAAAAGTTAGGAATATTTGTCATTCCAATGAAAGTGAAGAACTGGAAAATTTTTTAATGATTCTGATACAATCTTTGTTTATTCATTTGAAAATAAAAAAGTAATTTAATAGAATAGTTTTCAAATTAACATTTCTTGATTAATCTAAAAGCAGTTGAAATATTTGTTGCAAAATGGGCATTATGTTTTAAAATTATAATCATAATTAATATAAAATATCTGTATATATTAGATTAGCAAGAATGAAATTCATAGTTTATATTACCAACTTTTCCTTTTTCTAATCCCAAATGATGTTGAAAATGTTATACCGTCTTCATAAAACCAAAAATTTCTGAAAAGTCTAAATACAAGTATGGGTCCTTTAAAATCTCAGGAACTATGAAACCCTAGCTCCTGAGAATATGGTTAGTGGGGCCTACTGCCAACTTCTTATTTGACATTGGCCTTATATTTCATTTTTCTAAAGTAAAACTTTAGAATAATATAAAATAAAAGTTTTACCTACTTAAAATAATAATTGTAAGTTTTAAAATAAATTAAAACCTTTTTTAATTGTTTCATTGAAAATGTACAAATTGTAAATTAGCATTATTATTTTGTTCTTGTTTCTACATAGAATTATGGGTTGCAGCTGGTGCAAAATAATAATTGTACTTTGTTTTTAATGTTTATTCTAACTAGTAAGATTACCTAACTAGTAAACTCACCTAACAAGTAAGATTACAAAGGTAATCTTACTAGTTAGGTGAGTTTTGGTGCAAAAGTGATCCATTATTGTAGAAATATACTGCAGCCATCTAAATGAAACAACTCAAAGGCATAATAGATTTTTCAATAGATTGATACCTATTGTTCTGCATAAAAATGCTAGATTATGCAAATGACTGTGATAAAGCTGTGAGTGGAGTCTCCACATTTACTTGACTTAACCATCTGACTGTCAATTTTTCTATCATTTGGACAAGTTTTATAGGAAATGACAATGCTGTATAATGACATGAGTTCTTTAATTTGTATTTATAAAACCAGAGTTTTATAGAATTAATCTCAGCAATCTACTTCTTAATTAGCAAAAGTGCGTGTTTAAACAATACTTTGTTGAATAAAACAATTCTTTATATTTGACACTTATCAACTAGCTTTGTCTTTTACCTGCAAATTTTATTCATGACTATTTATTATAATTTTTATTTTATAATATTCTAATATATTTACCAATAATTTTTTTGACTGAGAAACTTTTTAAAAATATAAACGTCTCCTATATTTTTGTTAATAAGTTATATTTAAAAATAAATTTTATACAAATTTATGCCAACTTTTCGAAGAACATTGAGTTCATGATTTTTCCTTGATTCAATATTTGTAGGGTTCGTTTACATCATAGATTTTCAACTAAATATGTTTTCTTAAAATTAATTTAATTTAAATACCTAGTTATATTGAACTAATAATTAAAAAATAGAAATAGGTAAATTTATTTACTTTTTTTTTATTTTTTAAATGAGCATTAAAATATCTTTTAACAGGTTCAAACAAGACTTTCATTGGCAGTTTCTGTGCATTAGTCATGCAAATAGTTTTCATTTTTTATTTTTTTATTTTTGGTGAGTATTGTGATTTATTGTTACCTTTTTAACAATCTTTGTGATAAATGAAATGGCTAAAATTATTTCATAAATATTTGACACGTTTCTTATTGATCCTACGTGTAAGATGGTGCATGTTTGCTTTTCATATTTATATGTATTTTTTTCACTTACTTCAGTGGTTTTGCTAGAATAAAATAAGTTTGAGTTTTCATCACTAAATAGTTTTCATCCTTGTATTATTTTATTTATATTTTAGGTCATGATATTAAAAAAACATGCCAATAAAGGTGTGTTCCCAAAATATTTCTTTTTATTTGCATTAAAATTAAAAAAAATTTTCCTTTACTAACATTTGCAAAACTATTTATTAGTTTTCAATGCAATCATCAAATTCTATATTTAATGGTTTTGCTTATGAAAAGTGTCTTGTTTTTATTTTTAAATAATTTTTATTGATACCATAACCATTGTAGTATATTATGTAATAAAGGAAAAAAAAGGGAAATACACATTCTTACTTTCCATGGTGATATAATAATGGTTTGGTTAACGATCTCACATGTTGATCACACTGTGTTCTAGGGAGGACCTGTGACTGATGTGAGATCAGGAAGAGATTCTTGATCCATATGTCCGCCCATATGCTTGGCAATGATTTCTTTCTGGTGGATGATAGGCAAAACCTGATTGACCTGTAGTTGTTGAGGAGATTCTTGGTAACATGTAAATGGAATGGTCTCTCTACCTGAACCCCATACAGCATCTATGGGACTATCTTGGTAGACAGGTTGTTGTCCTTCAGAATGCATAGGAGAGCTGGAAAACAGATTATTTTGTGTCTGGTCTTCATTTCTCATTTTGGTAACTGACAACTTTATTGATAGCATGGAGTGTTGATGTGGCTATTGCATTCAAGTTTGCATATCTCTTATTAAAACCTTTAAAATATCTCTTATTACATTTGTTTCTATGACATTTTACCACTTATGTGGTAAAATGTCATAGATCAAAGTATCATAGTTTTATAAATGATTCTTTTTTCCAAGAAGATTGCTTTCTTTTGTTTTTTAATCATTTATGCATTTTTCTTACGTAAACTTCTATGTTGCAATCAATACATACCTGTTTTGTGCATATGTCATCCAAAATTGGTCTTCTTACATTCATTCATTTGCAAATTTGGCACAAGAAACTGGTTGTTCCTTAACATTTAGAAGGCAGTTTATAAATGCATTTTTAAATCATTATATTTCATTCGTAGATAAATTATGGAAGATAGCCTTATTTTTTTTTGAAAAGTGTTCCATTTTTTTTAAATGTTAATTAAATATTGAAAATCCTATTTTATGATTACTATAAATTATCTTTATAACTTTTTAAATTATGTAATTTTTTTTTATAAATACTCAAAATCCTTAAGTATGATTTTAATATTTAACATCTGATTCAGTTCTGGATTAAAATTTTTAATTTTAAATGAAAAAATTCTCAGATTTTTACCAATTAAAAACAACAAAATTTACATTTATATATTTTTAAATTCATAAAAATTCTGAAACTAGTTGAACTAAGTATTTTAATAATGCTTTTTTTTAATACAAGTTTGTAAAAAACATTCTAAAGTGTAAAGAGCATTAATGGTAAGAAACAATTTTTTTTTAAATTTTCAGATGATATAATTGAAAAATGTATTTATCTAAAAGAATCATTTTTTTTTATCTGGAATTTCTTAAATTCATTTACAAAAGCATTGATTTATGTTGATATATTAAAAGACAAATAATGAATTCAAGCTTAGTTTTAAAATGACAATTATCTTATTTTTTCTTCATTTTTTAAAATATTAAATTTGGGTACTTCAAATTTTTATTGAGAAACTTTTAATAAATTTCTGAAATTTTTATTTTCTTTGACAATATATATTATTCAATTCTACTGTATTACAGTAATTATAATTATAATTGAATGGTTATTCTTTCTGAAAAATTTCTATAAAATGTATGGTCACAAAATTATTTTCGTAGATATTTTATAAAGTATGAATTTATGCTGTATTTGCATTTTTTTATCTATGAGTTTAAACTTATTATACCTTGCATTATTATTTAAAGAAGAATCCTTTCATGCTCATAGTAAACAAAACATTACTAGATGATTAAACATTTTAAAGATCACTTTTATATATAATTACCTTATTAATGTGACAACAAAAACCAGTGAGATATGTTATTAGTGTTAAATATGACTATTTCTGCTATAGTAAATACTTGTTTTAATTTTTTTCTGTGATTTTTAAAACATATGCTGATGTATTTGATATCGAAACATATATTTAGAAGACATTTCGCAACATGTGCTTATACTTTTTTTTTTTTCATTATTCTTATAATTATGCTTTGTAAAGATTTAAA
>JAPDSC010137595.1:0-18659 GCA_026290005.1 Latrodectus geometricus
ATATTAATTTTGAAAAGATAATTTTTGATTGAAAATAAGCTCACAATGGATGAATCATCATTAAATTACTATCAGAAATTGAAATGTCGAAATAATTTATATAAATAAAAATATTTTGTAAGCCATTACTGTGTGTAATTTCTCTTTTTTATCATAAATTTATGTATTTTCTATTCCCATTAATGTATTTTTATATTCGAAATATATGATAAGTTTAAACTTTTTAAAATTATTAAGTAATTTGAAGGTTTTATGAAAACATAGTTTTGAAACCCAAAAAACTCTTAATTTAAAAACAAACTTTCTGCATCTAATGTCATATCATGTTCTGAAGTCTGATTTGACGAAATAAAATTTGATCCTGCTGAAAAATAACCTCTATTTAGTTCTATTAATTGATGTTAAATATTAAACTTTGTGCTGCATTAAATCAATCTTTGATAATATAACAAATAAATGGCAGTAAATTTTCATTTTTATCAACTGGTAAAACTATAATATATACAGGGTGTCACTAAAGGTCATCTCCTAACTACACGTATAGTTGTGTCAGGTCATGAGGAGTCAGAATTACATAAGAACAGGAAGTCGGTAACGCGATCGTGGGGGGGGGGGGAAACTGTATCGAGGTTGGCGCGTAAAAAAATAAACAGTGCTAAAATGTTTTATTTTACAACAAAAAAGTACTAAATACAAATTAAACTCATAATAAGTACTCAAAATCAGCCTTATCAGATGCGATGAATGCTTTACAGCGGCGTCACATGGTGAACTTGCTTCAATCAAGAGTCTCCCAAACACGTGAAGTCACTTACACAATACGCGCCTTAAAGTCGTGTTCAATGAGACAGGTGTATCCAACACCACACATAGGTATCCCCAAAGGTAAAAATCCAAGATGCTAAGTTCTAGGAATACCATTGGCTATGGTACAGAACTGCCTCTGTCAATTCAGTGATCCGGGTACGTCAGATCGAGAAATTGGGTGAAAATGTGTGGGAATCCCATAATGTTGGAATCACATGTTGAGGCTTGTCGTTGCGCTTCGCCCTCTAACAGATTACATTCACGTTTTTGACCCCCTGTTTTTATGTAATTCTGTTTCTTCATGACCTGACACAACCGTACGTGCCATTTGGGCATGATCTTTTGTGACACCCTATGTAAGGAATCATAGATTTTCTAGATGAATATATTAGTACTTTCACAGTAAAACTAATAAGGTGCTAAAGAATTTGACAACTATAATGTGATGCTGAAGAAGAAGTATCTATTAATTAACTAATGATGATCATCACATCAATCAATTAATTAATGTAAATAATGAAGTCTCTATTAATTAATTTGTGATGTTTATTCTACCTTACACTACGAGTTGATTTTTGTTAATATTTCAAAAGAAACCACAAATTAAATTTCAATTAACGAGAAAATATTGGAATATACAAAAAAACTTAACTCTTTCAATCTCAATATCTTAGCACTTCTTTGTGAAACTTATAAAACGCTAAAGAGTTTTACGATTATTTGAATTGAGGAAGAATTACCTATATTAATTAATGTGATGTTAAATATTCTACTTACATTAAATTGATTTTCTGTATTATTGCAAAAATGGCAGCAATAAATTAAAATTTTTATCAACTAGGATATATCAGGAATTTTAATTTTCAAACTTAAATTTTTCGGTCTTATTGTATATCTAATAAGATGTTCAGAAATTTGACAACTTGTTGACACTTTGTAGAAAGATCATTATCAATGATTGTGATATTTAATATTTTATTTCTCACCACTCTAGATTTCTTTAAGATAATTTTGCGAAGTGAAAATCAATAAATTTCAAATTTTATCAACAAGAAAAGAACGGAATATATAAGAAAATTTAATTTTTAAATCTGAATATTTTGATTTTTATTGCCTAACGTTCAAAAGAATGTTTGAGTGGGTTTGAAATGTCACCTATGATTATCATTAACAAAAGCTATTTATAAAAATATTGGGAAAAATCTTACATGAAGTTCTTATATCCATGCAAATATTTTTTCTCACATTTTTAATAAATCAGTCTCAGCCGAACTCACCTCTCCTTAGCCAAGTATCTTTGCCATGACTTAATATTAAGATCACTCTGTTCATTTTCGTTATGAGCTCGATCCTAGCCACTACTGAATAATTAGTGTTAAGTACTGAATTTCTGCTTTCAGTATACATCTGTCGAGATAAACGATTGGATAATTTCTAGATTTCCTCTTTTGTAGCATGTGAATCAATCTCACTTCTAAAGAATAGTTTTTCTGGTAAACTGGTATGTTCCCATTATAGTTTCATTTGTTCAGCGTAATCAAATTCATAAGTCTAGTTAATTAATAAACAGTTATCATTCTATCTTCAATATGAACATTTGTGGGTTCGAATCCAACCTTAGGAAAATAACTTTTTCTTGTCTGCACACTAAGATTAAGTCAATCAGAATTTATGATTTCAACTTGATTCTGTATAGTTACAAATATCCATGTCTGTAATGGGAATCGTACCCAAATAAAGTTGAAAGAAGGCTAGAATACTTACCCAGTTTTGCACCACATCGGATATGGATGTATTCAAAGGTTATGAATCCAATTTAAACTGTCCCTCTTCATCATACAAAAAAAAAACCTTGCAATGAAAAAGGGAACACAGAACATCACTAGTCATACTATTATAACGGAGACACTGTATTGGCCTCATGATTTCATTCGTTGTTCTACCAGCAAAACAACCTAGCTTAGCCCTATACCAAGCCCAGATTTGAGTTTTAATATTCAGATGAAAGCTGCTGAATAAGAGTCTTAGCAATTTAGAAGCAGTGACCACTCCCAGTGCACCCCTCTGAGGCATTGTTTACTTGAAGAACATTATGATCACGACCAATTTTGACGTCGCAGATGGACAGCTTACTCACGAAACGAGTATAAGTGTGTTGTGGATGTCCACTGTGTATGCATATCCCATCACTGGGTGATTACAAGGACCTCATGTAGGGTCGGGGAAACTTAACCGTTCTAGAAGCCACTTCCCAGTCTAGACAAGTAAGTGCTGTGCTTGGCAGATGGTATGGCCATGCTCCTTCAAAAAGGACTGTCGGTTCACAACTGGAATAAACCAGACGAACAGCATCATTAACCCAAGGTGGATACCACAATCCCCTTCTTTATTTTTGTTAAAAAAAATTATAGTATAAAGCCCGGACTTGTAATAGCAGAGGTCATAGCAGAGATCATCACCATTACATGTGAGGGCTGGGATTACCTTGCCCTTCTAGGCAGACATTGTGGAAAGTGGGCCATATTCAAGAGCAGTTAGAGGGAAACCTAGAAAAATCTTAAGCACCCAACCCGAGCTGACAAGCAACTTTACTGCTGTTACAGAGTGAGCCGCAGTCCATCCATTGACGTTTGACTTTGAGATGCTAGATCTGTCGTCAGACAGTAAAACCTTGGAATGTCACATCACCGGTTACTCTGTATTTGGATATGATGGTCGATGTGGTTGGATGATACATTTTTTCTTGATATAGAACAGTTAGTACATTCACAGGTCATTGGAAGATACTCACAGACCTCTATAGTCTCCAGTAAGCAGTGAAGCTCCTCTCCACTTTGAAAAACGTTCTTGTAACTTGGAATTGATCACAAACACAACCAATTGTTAATTGGACACAAAAATTCAGGAAAATGAGCTAACCATCTGAGAAACCACATGTGTGACCAGCTAACCCATGACGACGATGAAGAAGTCTATTGTCGAGTCTCTGGATGTTCACAAAACCTAACTAACTAGGACATCACCATGTAAAAATTCTGTTAATTCTCACTGAAGTAATTAATCTTCGTTCTTATTTCGCAGCTTGTCCTTTTTTGGACCTTGCGCCACAAAACCCAACCCAACCCTTCGTTCTTATTTCTCAGAATGTTTGTTCCAAAACTCATATTTCTCAGGATCATTATTTTGTGCAGTAAACATCACTTTGCGGTTAGTATTTCTTTTTAATGTAAAATTTTAATAGCCAATAACGTAAACTAAAATTTACACTTATTATTAAAAATAATATACATATTTACCTGGAGTATATATATTCAAGATAAAGGGATAATTTTAAAAACTTAATTTCAAATTTCAGATGTGTTCTTTTAATCAGATACAATTATTCGGATAAAATGTCTTGAATCATTCAAGAATTATTAATAAATCACTTCATGAAATTCAAAACTTTAAAGTACTTTAGTGAGTTTGTAAAAGTCCCAAAATTACTACTCTCACAGATATAAAGATTTGAAAATAAAATTATAAATTAATTAATGAATTAAGAATGTGGATATATATATATATATATAGCCAAATTGGTTGAATAAATGAAACTCTGCTCTTCGGTTAAGCGGTTCCTGAGTTTAATCCTTGCTTGCGCTTAGATGTTTCAGAACCTAGTTTAAAATGTAGATATAAGACTAATTGACACTTCTTTATATTTCTGATACCAAATGTGAAAAGACACCTCCGTTTTGGCAGCTCCCAAATACCCAAAAATGTTCTTATGCATATATTATCTCATTAGATAATTGATATGATTTATAATATCTATTATATAATATCTAAACCAAATCCTAAAATCTAAATTAAAGAATTCAATTACAACAAACTTTGAACAATTCCTAAAACTCCCGAGAATGAGTCAATTTCACAAACAGGATAAATATAAAGCAGGTTCTTTCGATAATTCACTCACGAAAGCGAAAATCTCTCTCCACCTGCAAGTATTCTAATCTTGGAAATGACCGAAACGCCATTTCATACCATAAATAGATACACAGAAAATCCCTGCCTCACCGGGAGAGGGATTTTTCTGTCACTATAACGAGCCCAGTTCGGCTTTACGTGACTTTTTTACCTGGCTGCGTTATTCATAGCGACATCGTTAGATTGGTCGTCGGCGGTCGTTAGGTGGCCGCCTCAACGACCAATAAAGCGCGCATCCCGACCGTCCAAATTTCCTTTGAACGACCAGGGGAATATGCAACTGTGAGGAGGCAATCCAGGAGATAAAACTTGCATTTCGAGATGACATGGACTCCGAGAATAGCGGCTGCCTACGGAAGCAATCCAATTTGGTGACTCTCCTCCGCCATAAGGGGAAAGTTCACAAAAAAACAAGTTTTAACGCGTCATTAACTTCCGCGGTTGATTCGATGTAACCCTGATAATTTAATACAAAATTGATCATGATCAAGGAAATCTAATACTCAGGATTTTATTAGAAACTTCTGTTTCTGTTATTGGCAACATAAATATATTTGTTTTCAATCAATATATTTTCTGAAAAATATTTAAAATTATGTATTTTTCTAGTGAATTATCAAAATATAAATTACAATAAAGAATTAAATTATTGAAATGATTAATATTTTGATTATTGCGTTATCAAGTAAGAATTGTTATATACTGATATAATTTAATATCAGATTTTGTTCAACAATTATGGATAATTATTATTATTTACATGAACAATTATTATTATATTACATGGATATCCATGTAATATAATTATCCATGTAAAATAATTCATATAATAATCCATGTAAAATAGACCATATAAAATTACGATGCTCAAATTATAATAATCCATGTAAAGTAGTTCAACTTCAAGGCTGTAATATAAGTAAATTTTAAATGTAAAAATTCAGTTTTACTTTTTTTTAATGTTTTATTTCAAATTGCGCTTTATGAATTGCTAATATCATAAATCTTTATTTTTAAATTATTCAATTTATAAGTTATTGTGATTATTAATGACTTATGATTATTAATGAATTAAACTGTAAATTACTTAAATTCTCAACATTTTTTCCCGTCAATTGGAAATTATTATTGTTTGTTCTATTGACAAGGTTCAATTTTTAACATTTTATAAAAAATGGGAGAATATTTATTAAAAATATCACTAAGTGATGTAGAATTATATTTTAATTAAAACAACTGACTTAAATAAAACATAATTCTGTACTATAAAAAATCGAATATTTAGAATTTGCTTAGAAAATTTTTCTATCATTTGTTACATTAAAATGCGATAAATATTTATTTAAATTTTATTCTTATGTTACTTTACTTTGTTCACTTTAAATTAAAAGTTAACCTACAAAAAAATCAGTTAATTTTGTACAGCTCTATTATTCTTCCATTAATTAAAAAGCTGTAATTTTATTGTCATTATTTAATATTGTATTTACAATCATCAATTTACAACATATATATATATATATATATATATATAAACGACAAATAAGCAATATTTATTTTAAAATATCATAATATGACTTAGAATATTATTTTAGATGTTTGATTTTTTATTAATTAAAATATAATGGTGTAAAATAAAGTTTTGTGAATGATTAAAAAAATTACATATTACATAATTTACTCACAATTCAAAATAGTAAGTGATATTCTAAAAGTAGTTAAAGTTTTTACTATATGAAATACTTTAGAATTATAAATCTAATACTTTTTTTTTTAACTAAATTTGCACCGTATATATTCAAATGGAGGTTATCTTTTACATAAGCTTCAATTTTATTTTCTAACAATTTATTAAGATAATCTCTTGATAAATAAAGATATACGGGATCTCTTTTTAGAAAAAAAAAGATCAATTCTATAAATTAATTTCATTTTAAAACAAAGTTATTTAAAACATTCATTATGAAATTCTAAACATAAGTGATAGATGCTTAAGCTAATTCAAGTTTTGATCATTATCTTAAAAAAAAATTTGGTTCATAAATAAAATGTTATTCTTTAAAAATTAATAAAATTATAAATTCGCTAAATATTAGAGTTCTTTCTAAATAAAGCATTGTCTAAAGTTTTTCATTTATTATTTCGTCACGTTGCCGTATAATCCATCATGCCAGTTTTTGAGTTTGATGATCTGTTTAGAAAATTTATTTGTTTATTTTCCAATTTGGTTCTTATGACGCCATAAAGATGGAAAATAATAAGAATTACGTACAAAATTCTGTTTTGGCAATCCTAGAGTTTATATCATCACAAAGAAATTTAGAGCATTTTGTTTCATTTTCGTATTTTAATTAAAATTATTGTATATTTTCTTTTTTAAAATCTTATTTCAAAAATATATATTTACGCTTTCTATTTATCAGATTTAAATTTATTATTTATTAATGATAAGCTTTTTCAGAAATTTATTACGTCACAAAATTGTCATCTTGGAAACTTTTTCGTCGCCAGAAAAATTCAAAAATTGGCATGATGCGGCATCTGTGCCATTGTACGAAAATGTTTTTGTGTTTTCAATAAAGTAATTGTTCATTAATCAAGTAATAATTTATTTATAAATTTTACTGTTAAATAACATTTTATATAATTTCAACTGAAAATTCCATGATTTTTTTATTGATAAATGTTGAATTGTTTTATTAATATGATTGCCGATAAATAAGAAATGATAATCTATTCCAATATACCTAATTTCAAATAATCTAGTACTTAACTAGTACTGAATTAGTTAGTTAATCAGTAAAAGTTATGTATTTGTAAGTACTAGTTCAAATAATCTAGTACTTACAAACACTTAACTTCAAATATTTATGAAACAAACTCAGTAAATTACTTCTGCATTTCATTTGCTTTTTGACGTTCATGACGGAAAAATTTGTAACGATGCATGATTATACTGTCAAAATTACAATAAAAATAATAAGAAACAAATCAACAAGAAAAGAAACATTAATGTATAATGGTTATGTTTTAATCATTTTTGTAGTATGGTTTTTAACAAAGATACTTGTTTGAAAACAAGTTGCAATATTAACGAATAATGGACGAATAAATACTGTTCAATAGCAATTTTGCAAAATTTTTACGCGAAAAGATTTAATTAACTTAACATGTTTAACCTTACATTACTGGTTAAGAAACATTGTTTCTTGTAGCTTATTCGTAGGTTATATTTCTAATGGTGATAAAAATTTATTATATTGTGAGTCCTTTTTCTGTTAGTTGAATTTTAATTTATTTATAACACTTTAACATAACTAAAACAAATTAAGATGCCATAGTGTCACTATTATTCTATTATCTCAAATAATTGCTAAAAATAATTAAAAAAAACTTACATGAAGAATGCATTCTGCTTACAATAAAAATACCACAGCTGATTTATTTTCTTAGAAAAAGATATCTTTTTATTTTCTTTTAGATTAATTCATACAAGGATAACTTATCTTATTAAAATAATTTATTAGAATACTATAGACTAGAATTGAAGTCATAAATCATACTTACGTTTTAATTTCAGTTCAGAAAAATTGCAATATTTATTCCTGGTTACAATTTTGAAAGTAAAATTCTCAAAAATGAAATGGAATAGAAAGTTAATTTCTGTTGCAGGTAAGTAAAGATACCGTTCTTTTCTCTGAAAGTTACTGGTTCGATACTAGACTCTCAATAGCAGATGCTATTTTCTTAACATGATATGGCTATTCATTTTTAGTATGATCTGAATTAACTCTGGTAAAATTTGGTAGTTTGAAAAAAAGAATGTCACATTCAGATGTTAATTTCGTCACACTTGAGCATTATTCAAAATTAACAGTGGAATATTAACCATTTGAAAATTCAATATTTTCAATATTTAACCCTTTCAATGGCCAGTGAAGATATTTCTGTATAATTGAACTAAATGTGCTATAAATAAGTAAAAGAACATGTTTACATGATTTCAGATTCTTAGAAAATATGGCATTCGAAATAATGCTTTGGGACATATATATCCCTGCAGTAGTTAAAAAGCGAATATTTTTGCACTAGTAATGTTTGAGCATTATCTGGGACTTATATACCCCCGAAGTATTGAAAGGGTTAAATATTATTCAAAATTTATAACAGCTGTCAGCTCAGCGAATATTTCTAGGATTGAACTTAATTCTTGACTTTGTTTACAATACATTTCTGGCTGCATTTTTTCGAGACTGACCACTAAACAGAGCTAATTATCTCATAGTTTTGAACTAAGTTGGTGACCTTTTCTCCATGCCACGCGTCATCAGTGGATGAACATGGCGTTAAGTGTAGCTTAGGATGCCCTTGAACTTCGCGAAAATTTTGACGATAATGGTTTTCGTAAAATTTAATTTCCAATAACCCTGGTTTTCATCACTCTGAATAACGTAGTTTTATTATTGCCGTTTTGTTATTAATATTTTGGTGCCTATCTTGGTGTCAATAATTGCCAAAAAAATTAAACTGTACCCTAAAGTGAACTTTATCCCGATCTATTTTGCTTGCACCAATCGCCATTAATAAACATGATGTATCTTTGGTTGGGTCAAATATAAAATCTATTATCTCCTGGTTATGAGAATGACATTTCTCTTAACCAGATTACCATAGCCTTTTGGACTTAGTCATCTTCGCTCGCGCGTGGCAAATTAAAACATTCCTTTTCCTGTGTGGATCATGTAAGTAATAATCATCAAAATTATCTATATGGGGTAGAAGTTTCTCATATATTTAGCCTATAACGAAACAATGTTCACCATATGAAACATTTTATCATTCACAAATGCATTGAGAAACGCTTTTCGTGAAACTTGAAGTGATTCCAGCGATGCTGGCAGTACCCCGTGTTCCAGAGGCTGAAAAATGTAGCCAAGTGAATGTTACGAAGTACTCTGCTAGGTGAGGTTGAGAGAAGCAGTAAAAATGTCCGGAAGATAGATGATATCCCGTCCTCCGGAGAAAATGGAAGCGAAGAAGAGAGCAGGGCGGAAAAAAAAAATTAAATAAACTAAACAACTTTGAAATTTTTTCTAAAAAACTTTCAAACGTGTTACGACAAGGTTTTTAAAACGCCCTTCTTCTCCTTGTCCATTGTCATCTGAGCTTAATGTACTTGAAGAGACTCTAAAATGCTTGTGCGGTCCCCTGGAAATCGAGTTAAGGTTGCCTCACCCCCAACCTAACCCTTGGGCAATTACTCCATACCCCACGAATTTCCCGGGTAGTCTTTTTTTTATTATTTTGTTATACACCTTTTTTTCCCCTTTTCACTTCTGAGTCATACGAAAAAAGCAACAGTTTTCCTTCTGGAATGCAAGTCAAAATTCGTTAGTTGGAAAACGATCAAGAATTTTTGGCATGCAAGGGACTTCCTTTTAAAGTGTACTCTCTTGCGCGCTTTCCTGGATAGATTATTCCCTCATCATCTTCGAGATTCGCTGAAGGGGCAATAAGAGTTGAAAAGTGCTCTAAAAGATTTTAAATGCATCCAGGAATAGAGGAGTAAAGAAGCGGGTAAAATAAAAGAAGTCACTCCGAGAGAATGTCTTGGAATCAGTGGGCAAAAGAAATTCTGATCCTACGACAAAAAAACATTATAAACTCTGGGTTGTAATAGTTTGGTGATTATGCCAAGGTTAGACTTAAAGAAAATTTATTCTGATTCATTTTAATATAATAAGGGGAAAAAAAGTTAACCAAAAAGAAAAATGGCATGGAAAAAAATTTTCCAAACCACTAGCTTTATATTTCAACCGTATTTATTTTTTGTAAAGAACTGTGTTCTTTGTTTTAATGAAAAAATTATTCATTGATTCCATTAAAAAAGGACTCGTTGCTAACGGTAGAAAAATTTTTATATTTGAATACATAGAAGACAAAAATTGTAAGAATGGGTGTTGTATATTTTATGGTGTGTTTTTATAGTATTTAGATTATAAGAAATTTAAATTTAAAAATTTTTATTTTAATTCATTTTTATATAATGGGAAGAATAAAAAAATTTTAAATCAAAAGGACATAAAATTTCAGATACAACTAAACATGCATGCATTTTGACAACATTTATTATTTTAGATGTACCTTATTTATTTTATTTTTGAGAAATTCATTCATTGATTACATTTAAAAGATAATTTGCTAAACTAGTAAAAAATTTTTGTATTTTCATGTAGAAAAGATCAAAATTGCAAGAAAGAATGTTATAGAATTAATTTATGTTTGCTGGGCATTATGCCAAAATTAAATTTTACATTTTACAAACATTTAATTCGAGTTCATTTTGAAATAATAGGAAAATAAAAAAATTTAAGTCAAGAATAGCATCGAATTTGTCATGCCATTAGCTATATGTATTTGGGCAATATTTATAATTTTTTTTGTCATTATATTTGTATTTTCATTTTGTTTTATATTTTTATATTGTAGAGTAAAAAATACAGATTAGTTGCTTTTTAAAGAAAACTAGCTATCAATAATATCATTATTTCTTTTATATTTACATACATAACAGACAAAACTTTCTTTATAAGAAAAAACAGAAATGTAAGAAGACATATCACCTAGTTTATAGCATTATCATTTAATTGAAGATTATGCCAAAATTTTAATTCTTAAATTTAATTTAAAAGAAATTTTAAAAATAATGTAAATCAGTAAACCAAAAATTTATAAATTTTATTTTCGCTTTTTAATTTTATTGTATTATGCAATAGCATGGGATAAAAATTAATCTTTTAAATTTAACGAAAACTACCACCCATATCGAAATACTGAACACTAGACAAAAGAAACAGTATTCAATGAAATGTTTTTGTGTTTTGAAAGTTTTAAATTTTGGCATTCTAATTGTTGCTAATGAAATTGGTGATAGGGCATTTATTAATGAGATCTTTTTGCATAAATAACATTCAAACTAGAAGGCGTTTGTTGACATATGCAGACCCAACTAATAAAAAGTTATATTAAAATCAACTTCAAATTTAAAAACAACTTAAACTTAAAAAATGAATCCTTAAATGAAAAGTGACAACTTTTACATTTCGCGTTGGATAAAGTTTACTTTAAAGATTCTTACTCAAGCTGAAAACGAAAAAGAGATCTTAACACCAATGGTATATGTCCATCAAGCTAATGTATTAAGGAATATCAATTTTGTGTGTCTGTTACCATTGCTATAAAATGATTTTTCATATGCAATATATTTAGTGCAATTTCTCTTCCACAGAGTAGACTGGAATATACATACTATAACCAAAAAGCCAATTTTGAAATAGACTAGACAATGGTATATTTTTCCGGCAACTTATTTCTTCTAATTAAACATGCTAAACGCAAGCAATCATCTCATTGAATTACGGTCAAGTGACTCAATCGTAACCTGAGACAATTTCTTCCTCTTCACATTAGCAGAAAGACTCTGTGGATTTTACAGTACTCTTAACATATTTAAAATAGATTGTAATTTTTTTTTCCTTAGTAGGTTACATTATTGCACCTGCTAATATCTGCTTACCAAAATTGCTAAATGCATTGGTGTTCAAAATTAAGAGAATTTGCATTCTATGTCAAATTTCTAGGAAAGAACTAAGTGAAATGTAAAGCCACTACTTCGAGACATAAATGCAAATCATGTACGTCGAACACGTAAACGTACATCTACGAACATGACAAAAACATGCTTTCCGTTCACTAGCACACTTTGCTGGATTTCTTGGTATTTTTGCTCAGCAATTGATTGAGTTCAAATTGTAAAAGTAACAATGAGTAACCTCTATTGTTTAGATGAGGCGATGAATTATGGTAGGATCGAAAGAGGCCAGTCTCAAGTCCCTATTTGTAGAGAGTTCAATTTAATCTCCAGCGTCATGTACAACTTATTGAAACAGCTACAAGAGACCGGGTGCATTGAGAGAAAGCCAGGACAAGGTGGTTCAAGAAATACGATAGTCAGAAACGATCACCATTTGTCTATTCTTGCGAGGCGTAACATGGATGTTATAGCTTCTCAGCTCTCTAGTGATTTGTATAAGGCCACGGGACACCAGAGTGTCAAGGGTGACCTTTATTAGAAGACTTCCTATGAGAAGGTTGCTCGGACGAAGATCTGCGATTTGCGTCCTGCTTACATACATGAGAGTCCGTTTAGCATAGTGCAGAGATTGGAGTAAGGATAAAAAAAAAACGACTGTTCTCGTCACTGATATGTCTCAGTTCAGCCTAACAACAGATTCTCGCCGTACGTTTATATGTAGAGAATCAGGGACTCACTACCTGCCCTTTAGTGTCCATAAAATCGATCATTATGACGATGGAGATTTAATGGTAGAGTCAGGCATCATATTAAATAACTGCACATCCCTAATAGTCTTTGACACAAGCCGTCTGACTATTGTGAGGTATTGTGAGTTATACGGATGAAATCTTTAAGCCCTATGTTCTCCCTTTCAAGGATGCAATTGAGGTTGAGTTCATTTTAATGGACGATAAGGAGAAATCACTTAAAGCTTTCTGGAAGACAGATTTCTAGAAAGTGAGAATATTCAACGGATTGATTGTCCAAGCAGATCTCTAGGCTTCAACCTTATAGTGCATATTTAGGACGCACTGGTAAATGCAGTTACAACGCTCAACCCCCTACCTAGAACCATCCAAAGCGGGAAACAGCGTTCTTGAACGAAAAACATTAATTGTCATAGGAAATCATTAACTGCCTTATTTCAAGTATGAAATTACGCTACGAGTCCTGTATACCTATAAAAATGGATCATACCCCTCATTAACCTATTTTCTTGTTCTATTCTTGCATGCTTTCTGCCTGCCTTCCGACTTCAATGAGTATTATGCACGATGGATGTGGGTCTTATAACTATTGCATGGTTATTTGTATTGTAATATATCAATGCATGTACATACCAAATTTCACTAAAATTGGTCCAGCAATTCTGGAGATAATTGACTCGATCTGAAAATTCTCTTAATTTTGAACAACAGTGTACACACGACTATCCCTTATCTTAGAATTTTTAGTCAAATTACGAGATCGAAACCTGAGATGGCATCAATCTCTCTAAGTTATGCAAAGCTGATGGTGGGAAATCAAATCCTCCAGAATTTTTACTGTATACAAGCCATCTGAGCATGAGAATCATCGGATGAATCAGTATTACACCCATTGTATTCTGCTCTGGAAACAAGAACAACATTTTTCCATGCCATAGACTTGATTATTTTTTCTTAGGATTTTATATTTATTATTCAAGAGTAAAAAGAATATTTTAAAGTTTTAAGAGTTCACTAACTTACATTTCTTGTCTTTTGTCTGTTTATTTAATCTTCAATCGGATGGAAAAGACAAGTGCAACATTTTAAAAAACATAAATCTTAAAAATTGAATATCCCTAAAAGAAGTAACTGTCTATAAAATACATAGAAAGGTACGATTAAACCAACTTTTCAGAGTTATTGAAACTCAACTCGCATATAAATTAGAAAAAAAAAAGAACCAAAATTTACAAGTGTCAAATTCCAATCTAAGCTGAATACTAAAACTGACTATTTGTCAATTGGCAGCGAGAAGAAACCAACTCTCCATCTGTCTCTGTCACTTTGCAGACAGGATCGCATTGGGTCATAGAGAGAGACCCTCAAATGTCCACCTGAAGAAACGATTTTCGGGACTTGTCAGTTGATAACGCATGACATCACAAAAATAGGTTGAGAAATAAGAACAAGAAAAAAAAAGAAAAAAGTTACGTGAATGGGAGACTTAAAAACTATGAGTAGAACCGGACGTTTCTTGTATTTGGATAAAACGCAGACACTTTTATTTTTGCAGGATGTTTAAGTGTACAATTTGTCCACCTCTGAAAGTCTTGCAGCACCCTGCTGTTAAGTCGATTACTAGTTTTTGAATGCGCTGGTGGCGATAATTGTATCGAGGCATATTTGGCGAATTTAGTCTTCTCTTGGCTTCCAATGAACAAATAGTTATTTATTTTTTTCACGTTATTTTTGTGTATTCCTTTATAAAATAGTTTTGAATCATATAAATTTATTTAATTGGACCTATTTAAATAAATTTTGCTTTATATACTGTTGATATTTTTCAATCTTGGGAATGAATTCTGATATCAGTAAAACCTAAATATTTGGCTGGAAACTTCCACGGATAAATTATAAGTAGCAAAATATTTATATTACTATTAGAATTATATAAAAAAAAAAAAAAAAAATTAAAAAAAAAAAAAACACCCAAACGCGCGCGTGCGCACGAAAAGACACGTAATTCATAACGTAATATTTTTATCTTGGCGTGTCATTCTTTTACATTCACATATCGATGCTTTCTCAATAATGGAGAAGGGTTTCATTTTAAATTTTATTGTTAACTTGTTTTGATTCCGAACTATTCATTATTCTAGCAGAAATTCTATTGAGATATTTCATAATAATCCAGTCCAAAATTTTACTATTCATACATATATATGTATATATATAATTACGACATACACAAAATGTGTTTTTAGTTTATGTATGCGCATATATGCTATTTTGAAAACTCAGAAATCAGGTATTCACTTATTTCTAATTTTTCACAATTCCAAAAACTTTTCATTAATACCAAAAACCAGATCGATATATATTACCAAAAATTTCTGCAAAATGATACCGTATATTATATCTAAAATATCGTAGTTATTATCAAATTTAACTGGATATCATTTATCATGTGAATACAAAGAGAAATATTATTTGGATATTGGATTTAATTTGTATGCGGCTTTATGACTTGAAAAATTTTGGACAAATTGTAGAGGATACTAATTATTTTCATTTGTCTAATTTATCTTAGTCAAAAGCTATATAATTATTTATATCTAACACAATAATCATCAAAAAATTTAACTACTTGTTATTTATCACTTAATGAGTCTTTTGTAACAGAATATAATTTGGTCTAATGTGATTTGAGATAAATTTTGGATTAATTTATAAAGAAAGAAATCTGTTAAATCTCTTTAACTGCTTATCTAGGCAAAGAAGTTATTATTTCATTGTGAAAATTGTCACATAAACTTGAATTTTAAGTTCAAACACATATTTAATATAATTCAGAAAGAAAAAATTCTTGGTAATACTTAAATCACAGTACAGTGTTGCGAATAAAAACATAAATATTTGACCATCTAAACAGACATGTCGAAACAAAACAAATATGAACCAATCCTTTTGACCTTTACAAATTTACTTATATTTGATTGGTAAACATCTTTCATTCAAAATGGTAGGTGTAGGAGTCACAACAGCCATCATTATAAAATAAAGATGTATCTTTTAAAAAATTTCTTTTATTAGGTTAAAAGAATTTCACTGTTTTTTATGTTTTTCTCTGTCCATTAAGGAATTCTGAATAATATCTTTTGTTAAATTATACTACCAGCATTAATTTTCCTACTCTAAATGCATTTTCCATTTACAATACTACAACATCAAGGAAGAAAAAAATATTATACTTGTATTAAAATTAAATAATTATAAAAAATACTTATAATTAATTAAAATTATTTTGTAAATGTATATAGGGTATGTGTGTTTACTACTGATATTTTTATCACACATTTGGCTCAACATAGTTAATATATTCTTCTCTTTTTCATAAGGGCTAATATGATATACAGTAGAAGTTCATAAATCCGGAGTAATAGGGGATTCAGGTAATTCGATTCAATAAGAGTTACGGATTAAGCAAAATGACATAAAAATTGTGCCAAGGTACCCAAACAAAGTACCGTACACAGTAAAAATTGTATATTTGATTTCAAGAGAATGAAATATAAAACTGGATAAGAAAAAATTACGTATATAGTATGTACGTACATTATTTTACTCTTACAATAAACATCAGATGAAAAACTACTTTAAAAGTGATGGTCACAGATCACATTTGAAATGCTCACTGGTAGGAAGAAACTGTTGAACTTATGTCTTACTTTTGTTGCCATTGCTTGGAAAATTAGTTTTATGCACCAGCATGCTTCTCTGTACCTAGCTCTGAGTTGGATTTTACCAGTTAGATAGAAGCTGACGTATGGGAGTCTTCATAATTTAGAAGCAGGGACAAAGCAGAAGACGCTCCAATACTTGGCCTACCATCCCCAGGTATTATTTCATATGAAGGACATTGCGACAACATATTTAACGTACCTCAGCCACCATTAGCGAACACGACGGATCTTTTTTTAGGTGGGTATTCGAACTCATTACCATTCCATAACGAGAACTAACCAACTAGGCCACCAAGGCTGTTGGTTAATCAATTACACAGATACTTGTATTCATTACAAAGATACTTGATACAATGTATTGCTTGATTCATCCAAAGTCAACAAATAGAAGGTAATGAAAGAGCTGATGAACTTGCAAAACAGGGATCCTCTTTCAATCCAATAGGAATGGAACCCTTTTGTGGGATCAACATGAAGACTACAAGGAAGGCCATTCAAAAATGGGAAAAACAGGAGATGAACAAAGTTTGGTGACTATCCTGGACAGAAACATGCAAAAAGCATGATTTTCAACTCATCTGAGAAAATTGCATCTGAAATTCTTAGACTCCCAAGATTGAAGACTCAAGCAATTGTAGGCTTCATTACTGGGCACTATAATTTCAGGAAACATTAACTTCACACAATGGAGCTTTTTAAACAGGAACCAATTTGTAGGAAATGCCACGCAGGGGTAGAATCTGCTCATCATATCCTATATGATTGTGATGCTCTTGCCCTTACAAGATTCACTACTCTAGGTAATCCATAACCTAAAGAGTTACACCTAAACTCCATCGAGGGCCTATCAGACTTTATAAACAAAGTAGGTGACCCAAGACAATGGAACTAGGAAAAAATTGGGCTTGGAGCATGGTACAAAATGCAACAATGCAGAGGTGCCACATATCTGACAAGCTCAAGAGAAGAAGAAGAAAGTCAACAACATTCCAGCTTCAACAAAAACACATTATTAAGCTAACATTTTATACAGTGTATACATACATAAGTATGTATGCATGTATCTTTAAATGGTTGCTCGATTAAAGCAAAGTCCAGTTTAAAAGACGTCGGATTAATATTAGGGTATACTGTGCTTTTCTTTGGCCAGATTTTAAAAAAATTTCTTAAGGGCTAACTGATTGATTTGATGAACAATATTTTATTAACTGCTGAATAAAATTTTGGAGGAGGTGATTGATGCTTGTTTCTGTTTGAATTTATTCTTTCATGAATTTTCATTTCTCCTTTTCTAGATTTTACTTTGCTTTCTGTCGTCCTTGTAGTATAGAAAACTGAAATTCAAATTCAAAAAAAATATTTTCATTTTTCCTAAATTTCAATGATTGTGAGAGTTATTATCTCTATTGAAGATTAATGTTCCTTAGAAATGTCTTCATAATTTATCTATTATTTTATTGATAAATGAAGACATCATTCATCAATTATTCTTCAATTGATATATTTCAAGTATAGATTCAAGCCATTTTATTTTCTTTTTGTACTAATATCATTTCAGTTTTCTAAAAAAATTTTGAAATAGTTCATTAAAATCTGAATACATGAACATGTGAGCTGGCTTAAGAGACCCTAAACTAAACTAAACTCCATGCCTTAACAGACAATCAAGGGGGGAAGGCCTACATTGCCCACCTGTTTTCTTGATCGGATTCTCTGGTGTTCAAAGTATATGCCCTAGTCAGATGTTCAGCCTAACGCAAATGTAAGGCACCCTAATACCAAAAATATCTACAAAAGATTAGAAAATAGTTGACC
>JAPDSC010137599.1:0-11624 GCA_026290005.1 Latrodectus geometricus
AAATTATATTTTAAATTTGATGAAGATAGCAAAATAATAAATATTTTATCAGCATCCTTTGCAAATGAATTAAAAAAAAATTTTTTATGATAAAATTGCCAATATAATTATTTGGTAGCTTTTGTATATTAAATGATTATATTGGCCAATTTATCATTTGGATTTAAAAATTATTTTATAAAAGAACAACTTTTGTATATTTTTTAAATATAAGATTTATATTTAGGCAATATTTCTGTATTACAAAAAATCTTGGTATTTTTGTTTAATACTCAAAGAAATGTCTCTGGTGTTGTGATTTATACATTATAACATTTCTTGATGAACTGAACAAACTGTGTAAATTATTCTTATTTCTTTTTCATGTTTCTTTAAAGTATTTGAGCATTCAACTGTTTACTTGTACTTTTTGTATAATTATAATAAAAATAATATGCAAAATTAGTTTGAATATATATTTTTATATATTATATACATCATTTTCAACAATTTTCAAATAAAATCTACTGTTGTATCTGTATTGAAAAATATCTTACTGTATATAATATGCAGGCTCTCAAGAATTGCCCATTACTTCTGTTAAAGCAATTGAAATGATGCTTGAAATGTTTTTAAAAGCAGATTTATTTTCAATTCCTGATTATATTGGCATTTTTATCAATTGGATGCTTCAATCTGATGAAGAATCATTTGATAACATGGTAAGAAATTTTTTTTACATGAAAATTGTTTTTTGAATGTTATTAATAATTTAGTGTATTTTATGTAAATTCCGAGATTTAAAGAACTTTGGGTAATAAGTTATTGATTTTATTAGTGTTAGTTAATAATGAAAATTGCAAATCTTTTCTGATAATTCTCTAATTTGCATCAATGTAGTTTTTTTTGAAAATAATTAAAAAATATGTGTATTAAATTAATTAAAAAAATATCTGTTTAGTGTAATAAAAAAATTAATTTCTAATTTTCTCAAATATTTAAATTTTTGTGTGAAAATTAATTTAAATGTAATATTTTTGTTGAATAAAAATGTTAAAATTTAAATTTTTCATTGAATTTTGCAGTTTGATTTATATAGTTTGTATATTTTTTGGTTCATGAAATCACATCTTTCCTTCATAAAGCTAAACCCAGTGTGGGTTTGGGCTTGCTGGTCAATGTCACAACAAACTTTCCTGTTTTTTGCCTTAGATTTCCAGTTGTTTTTTATTTTCCATGATCTCTACATTTTCTTTGTATCATCAAATCATCTTTTATTATTAATACTTTTCTTCTAGGTTTTTTGTTCAAAGATTTTTAGTTTACAATTTTTCTAAAATCTTATTTTATATCTATTCTTTCAATGGGGCCCAACCAAACTAAATCGAATAATTATAATTTATAAATTGAAAGATGTTTTCTCTCTTGATTTGATGATCAAGTTCATTATTACTTCTGATTATTTCCATAGTGAATTATTTACTTTTTTTATTTGATCTGTAAGTTCTTTTTAATATTCTTCTTTCAAAGATTAATAAGTTGCATTCATCTTTATTTGTCAAAGCCCAAGTTTCACTACCAAATGTTACTAAATCAAGTTGCACATATTTAATTTTAATTATACATTTAATTAAAATTATTTATCAAAAAAATTAAGTGATGAAAGAAAAGGTCTAATTCTAATGTAAAAAATTAAAGTTTGCTTATATTATAATTATTTTCCTCAAAAATATTAATGTGAAAATGTATATAATAAAACAAGTTATAAAAAATTAAACTTTTCTTTCATTTAGTTAGTTGAAAGATGATTTGCTTATTGAAATAATCTTTTCTTTATAATTTTTAAGGCTTTCGTAATTTTTCTAATTGATAATTTTAAAGTTCCATTATTTAAACTGATAATATTTTAATAATTTTAAATATTATTTTTGAAGACTATTTACTATTAGTTATCATAAATAAATATTTGTTTTTGAAATATTTATTAATATTAACTATTTATTACTAAATAATATCTATACAATATGGAGCAAAAAAGCTTAGACTTTCCAAAGCTATTTAATTTAAATAAATGAAATTGGTAATCGAAAGTTAAAATACACATCAAAGTTCTTTATTATTATATTACATTGTACAAAAAGAAATAAATTCTTTCTTTTCTTAGTCCAAAACCATTTGAAGTTATCTTGTCATAGATTCCATGAAAGAATTATGAGAAATTTTATAGTGTCAACATTTATGTTGTTCATTTTTGCACCAAATTTTCATTTCATTTCCTATTTTTTCCTGCTTTTTCTAATTTATTTTTTACTATTTTCTACAAATTATATTGTGATGCTGAGTTTAGAGAAAACAAGTCACTTTAATGTATTTATTATAATCTCATCCAACCGTTTTATGACTTTTTTGACGTGTAAGTCTTAATGTTGTTTTATTGCATTAAAAAAAGTTAGGGTAAAGTGTTTCCCTAATATAAGATTTTCATTAATGATATTAATATATGTGTGTGCATGAATAAACATCTCCTTCAATTACAGATAAGCAGTTTTAATTTTGGCATTTATTGCATACTGAACTTAAGCAGATGCTTGAGTTCTAGTTTAGAGCATCAATTTTTACTTCAAACTGCTAACGTAATGCCTAAAACTTAAAAAGTGCTTTCTTTACAATTCTTAATATTTTCCAATTGCTGTTTAATTTTTATTAATATGTGTATTTATTAATATGTCTTGACTTGATCAGCCCTTTTTTAGATGTGAAAAGAAATACTTGTTAAAACCAATTTGTTTAAGCCAATTATTTTTTGATAAATGTTTTTTTCACTTGTCATTAAATAATCTTAAAAATAAGTAATATCTTTTTATATGAAATTTTTGCTATTTGCTCAGAACTCCAATTTTTTCATGCTAAGCATGATATTCCACCTCTTACAAAATGTGAAAAGTCTTCCAGATTATGGTCTTGTTTGAATTTCTTCATTATTTCTCGCCAAAAATTATGTCTCTGCTCTTTTCAGTCATTTCCAATTTTTTTTCAAATGTCATGAATATCCATGATTTTATTAAAGTTTAATGTTTATTTCTATTTATTCTTAGTTTGAACATAATTTTTCGAAGTAATCTAGTTTTTAAAATGAGATATTTTTTAAGCAAAAATGTTGATGTATATTGAATAGTTGTGTTCTATAATTTATTTTCTTTAAACTTTTAAAATTAAAACTTTAAAAATTTTCCTGAATACATGTGTTTTTGTGATGAATCTGCAAAATAATATATTTTTATTACATGGAAATTTCACAACATAAAACTTCTTGATGCAAAGAGAATATTATAATATTATGACCATTTATAACCAAAAGTTGAGTTTGCATTTATATATATAAACTCAGCTTTTCAAATGGAAATAATATATAGACTACATACTGTACTATAGTGATAGATTACACTATATAGAGATATATTTATTAAATGACTATTTCATATTAAGTTAGACATATTTTTACTTACTTATTAAATTAAAATGTGCATATTTATCTTTATTTGAAATGATTTTTAGAAATATTGATTTTAATTTATAAATTTTATTTATTAATATTTTTATATATAAAATAAAATTCTTATTTAGTTTTAATCATATCATAATGCAATTTATATTTTCAGTGTGATGAACAACCTTTTGATAAAGGTGAATTAAATGTATTTGCTGAAGATTTGTTATTGACTCGTCTTGTTTCAGAAAAATTATTTGAATATCTTGAGTCACAAGCAAAACTTTCAAAAAAGATTAGCTTGGTGTCAAAGAACAGAATTACTTGCTGTAATTTACAATGTGATAAAACAAGTGATATTTCTTTTGACTTGGACGAAGTGATAATGATATGTTTATCAAATATTCGCACAATTTTACAAAATATTAAGTCTCGTGGAGCAGTTTTCTTTTTATTAGATATGCATTTGTGTTTAGATTTATTAAAAATATGCCAATATTTATATACAATCACATGTTTAATTCCTTGGATGAACTCATTAGAAAGTTATAAGAACCAGGCACTTGATATTGTAAACCAAATTAGGGAAACCAATATCAATATTTATATTTTAGAAGTATTGGTTACAAAATTTAATGAGCTTTTAATATCTTCAAATAGCTGATATTTGATTATATTGTACTATAAAATTTTATTAAATATTTTATATTTGAGTTATTTGATTGGTTTTCTTTTTGTAATATCTATTTCATCAAAGTTTGAACATTCCATTTATTTAAATTTTATATATTGAAATATCAAGATTATTTAAATGATGCAATAAGTACAAATATATTTAAAAATTTATTGTAATTTATATTAAAATTTTAATTTAAGATTCTATTAAAAATAACAGTAAATTTAGGAATTATTTAAAGAATTTCATTCATAAAGCTAATAAGAAAAAAAAAAAATTAAAAATCATTAATTCATTTAATTTTAACATGAATAAAAGTAACTCATGTTTTATAATTTTCTTTAAGATTTATTTAAAATACATTTCATTATTTATTAAATGTTTACTTTTATGGTCAAAGAAAACATAAAAGCTTTTGAGTAAAATTTTCCTTATTCCATTTGCAACATCATAACAATAATCATAACATCCAACATGATAACATCTAACATCATAATTAAATCATACAAAATCATAACATCTAGCATCATAATTAAATAAAAAATTTTCCAATTTTTTATATAATTAATTATAATGTTTTAATATTTATACAAATAAAATAATGTATGTAAAAGTAAATAAAAAATTGATGGAAAAATAGCTCAAAATAGTATTAATTTAATCATTTTAAAATTATTATCAGCTTTAATATTTTTTTTACAAAAATTTGTAATAAAAATTGATATAAAAGTGCTCTTAGATATTTGTAGTAAATTTCATATTTTTTTAAAACATTATATGTGTTCATAAAAGCCGAAACTCAAACTTTTATTTTTTTGTCTTGATAAACTGTTCACAATTATGTGGATTTATTGAAAATTTCTTTTTTGTTGTTTTTACTAAAACACATAAAGAAAAAAAAAAGACATAAAAATCATGATTTATTATTCGCTTAATTTCTTAAATTATGTGCAAAAAATTAAATTTTCATCAAAATTTCTGAAGTTTTTGTTAGTAATTTAGAATTAATTAAAAATTTATAACCACTTTTGTTACAAATAAGGTTCATTATATACAAATAAAGTTAGGTTATTAATAAGCCTGTTTATATATGAATGTCATCAATTTGTTTTGAAGTAAAATCCATCTAAAGATAAATTTATATTTGCTTACTGCTATCTATTATTTCAGTATTTATGTTTAAGTATTTGTAAACTATTAACTAATGTAGCAAAATTTATGTAAAATATTAATTTTTTAATATTTGTATAACTTCAAAAAATTTAAGATGAGAAGTTTCATATGTTTATCAAAAATAAAATAAAAATAAATATATTTTTGTGTACAAAAATAAGCTTATTAAAATATTTTCATTGCTATTATCTATGAATTTCAAATCTTTTCTTGTCCATGTAGTTTTATATGAATAATATGACATGTATTTACTATCAAAATGAAGCTAAAATAATTTTAAATTGTATAATGTTAGTATAAAATAACACTAAGTAAGCAGAAATATTATATTTTTATACATTTCTTTTGCAATAATGATTGTCTATGAACAAATATTTTAATTGTAAAAACAACAGACTGAGAAATTAAAAAATAGTGTAAAAATAAGAAAATATTTTTTGCATAATATTAAAACATAATGTGAATTACCATTAATGTTATTCTACAAATTTATATAATTTGAGTTGAGAAGGTATAAATTTTTCACTAATTTTGTAACATGTTAAAATTTTTTTTATGAAATTTGTATGTGTGATTCTTTAAGTGTGAAACTTATGCAATTATTTTTATTGCATTAATTGCCCACAGTTATGTCTGTTTGTAAAAACCTTTAAGGAAACATATCATGTGCATCATAAAATGCATACTACATAATTGTTATTTGTTTAAATTTTTATAATAGTTTTTTTTTCATGTTTATCAATAATATTCATACTATTACACATCTGTTAACAATTTTTTGTCGCATTTTTATAAATGTTTATTTATTTATTTTTTTTTTAACTTTATTTCCCTTTATTTCACAAAATATTCTATTTTGATATTACTAATTAATGGCGATTTTTCAATATTAAAATGCATATACATTTCTGATACATGTTTTCTCAAAAACATATATCACACAGTTCTAGTCAATACATACAAAAGTATTTATGTACATTTATCATTTAAAAATGCAGCTAATTCAGTGCACAGTAAAATCAGTTTTGAATTTCACTTAAAAAACTTCTATAATAGCTTCAAAAGTCAATTATTGAAAATTTTTTCCCACCCATGGCTTAAATAAGGATTTTCTCATTTTAAATAAAAAAAAAATTGTGTTTTCTTAGAAACCTACTTAAAACTGATATGGTTTAAAAGATTTAGGTGTCAGTTTTTACGATTTAAATTTCTTCAAATTTTTAAACTTTTCTTTTAATTATTATTTTTTTATTGTTTTTGTTATCTTGTGTTCATGAAGGAATTGTATTTCTTTTGAAAAAAAGTGTGAAATGCTATTTGTACACTTTTTTAGAGGATTTTTGTGATAAGATAAAATTTTTAGTGACTGGAAAAAAATTATTATTTAATGATTGTATGAAAAGAAATATTTTATTAATATTCTGTATGATGTCTTATGGTAATGGTGATGTAAAATTAAAGAATCGCGAAAATTAGTCAGGTGTAGCATGATAGATTTTTCTGTTGCTGCCTAAATTTATTATTTCATTATGACAAAACGATTTTTTTGTCAAATTCTCTGAATAAAAATTTTATAAAATTTTTATTCAGAGAATTTGACAAAAAAATCGTTTTCTAAATATTTTTTTAATGTAAATTTGACATTAAAGAATCCCATTAAAAGAAGTGTTCCAAATCTTTCTTCATAATAATGAAATGTATAATTTTTTTCAAACAAATTATTGTTAAATAATATACTAAATGAAAACCAAGTAACTTTATTCAGTGCTACTTTAACAATAGATTTCTGTGTAATTCTCCACTTTTAGAATGCCTGTTCGTATTCTATATTTTATTAAATAGAGTAAAAAAAAATTTAAAGGAAAATTAATAAATTACGCATTTAACAGAACTACCTACATATTTTTGTTACTCATAATAATGAGAGTTAAACAAACTTGAAACTTATTTTATCATAAATTTCTCCAGGAAAATTATCTTTGTTGTGTACCCGTTACATTGAAATGGGATTTAATCATTCGCAAAAAATTTAATCATCAAGTTTTCCCCTGCACATTTTTAAATTATTATTTCATTTTGATGGAAATGAATTGGGCTTAAATAAATTCCTTAAGTAAAAATTACTAAGCGTTGATAGTATTAAGTGCGGTAATTCTTATCTAATACAAGCATCTTTAGATATATTTATCTTAAAAAAAAAAAAAAAAAAAAAAAAAAAACACTACATTATCTTTTTTTCCCCCTCTCTCTTTTTTTTTTAAAAAACATTGAAGATGTTTTAAAATCAAGGTAATGTTGGGCATTTTTTAAAAATGTTTTTGTATACAATGCTGAGCATTATGAATTTCCATCAAACTGCTGGACGATTTATAAAGATTATGATTTGAGTTATCTATGTTCTTTGCATAAAGCAATATGATGAAAGTAATTTTAAATATTGTAAGACAGTTGTTAGCCTAGCCACTTTTCCTAGCCTAATTCGATTCTAGTTACTTTTGAACAACGAGATTGTTATTGCTCTTTTGCCTTCTTCATAAAAGTATATCAAGATGGGTGCTTGAGAATCCTTCATTGTGGCACTTAAATACGACATACAATCTGTGAAAAGTCTTCTCGAAATGCATTTTACACTGTGTGGATATTAAAATGGCTTACAATGATCTTAGGCCGTTAGTATGTCAATTACACGCTGTCAAAAATTAACGCTAAAACGTTTCATATTATTCCTCAATGGATATTTAAGGAGAGCTAAAACGAATTAATTTTTTTAAATGTTGAATTAGGGCTCAACATTGCTTTGTGGTTGGATACTTCTTTGGAATGTAAGGTCTTGGGTTCAATTGTACCCATAATTGAATTGCGTTTCTCGCCTAAGCATTTACATCTGTCAGGGTGGGAGCCTGGGAATTTTCCATGCTTTTTCACTTGCGACACGTGAATACGGCCCTCTGTTAATGGAAAGTCTTCTCGGTACTCTGTAAGTAATAAATATACCTTTAAAAGACCTTGGGCTACTGGGCCGCTCTCTACTTGGCCCAAAAATGGTGAAATTAGCCAATAATAACACACACATGCGATTAAACATATTTCTAAACAGTTTATTTGCTAGAATAATTAAGCATAAACTTTAATAATTCATTATTTTAACAAAAACAAAACAAAGTTATTTTCATGGAAAACCTTAATGAAAATTTCAAATGAGCAATTGCTTAAGAAAAGATAGATCAAAGTAACAACCATGTATTTGGTATAGAGTTTTCTGTTATTGAGCATGCTGTTTAGCGTTATTTTTTACCTAGTTAACGGAATTTTAGACAAGATAATTTATAAATTTTAGCAATGATAAAGCTTTACTCTCTCACAGTGCCATTATAATTCCTGAGTTTTTGACAAAACGTTTAATAAATGTGATTACATAAGCTCAATGTTTACCTTTATGATTTTTCTATTTCGGTGGCAATAACTGCATCTGCATATCAATCAATACAATATAAATAAAGAATTCTGATAAAACTTTCCCAAAAAAAGAATTAAGGTTTATTTCTTTGTTTGATAAATATTCATTGACAGATGCATTGAAATAAGAAGATTGCTGTTTGAAATAATTAAACAAATTGACTAATGAATTCATAATTTTGAATTTAAGATAACTGTCCGGCTATTTTTCATCTTTCCAAAGTAGTATAAATGCATTTTTGTGCAATGTTTTTTTTGGTTACAAATTTCTGCTGATTGAAGTCGCTAACACAGTCAACAATATATTTATACATTTTAATAATAATCAAATGAGGAAATTGACATTTGAGCTCTATCTCTGCCATCTTCTATAATCGGTGTGCTATACCGACAGAGGGTATTTGTCCTATGAGTGTCCAGTGTGCATAAATTTTAGCTAAACGATTTACAATTGGGGTTTGAGTATTACTAGTAACGAAAGCGTTGGTTTCCTGTATCACAGTACCATAGCTACTTTATCACTTAATATTTATTACGAAAATATTTAAACAATTAAAATGATTCATGGTTTTACAAGTTAGTTGAGGCCATGGCAAATGTTTCCAACTACCTATTTCTGACAATGGAAGCAGTTAAGCATTGCTAACTGATACATAAAATTGAACCAAGGCTAAGTGATGTGCTCAACACCTCAGTTAGCATTTTATTCATATTTTTTCCCACATCAACTCAATAATATCAAAATCTAGGGAAGAGTGAAGCGCACAGGCTCTTTTATCACGATTTTCTTCGACTGGGGTAGGTATCGAACTTGTTTCATTCTAAATTCGAGGACGATGCATTTCTCCTCCACGCTTTGGCCTCCCAAGTAGATTTTTATTGGAAAAAAGGTGAAGTTAATAGCTGAATCAGTTTCCAGTCATTCAGCAATTATCAGTCAAAATTTTTGTGACACACGCATATAAACGAATTATCTGTATACTCATAAATCATTGCTTGTGAAAAAATAATGGTAATTATTGTTTATTTTGCTGACACTTTTTTCCAAGGGTTTAATTTCAGGTTTTTACTGGCAAGGTTTTTACGATTTTTTATTGTAAAGCATGTATACAAACTTTATGCCAACTACGAATAACTTTCTCATTAGATAAATCGATTGAAATTATCATATTAATCATAATAGACAATTTGAGAATCCCAGTATATCAACGTAGTTATTATTTAATAATTATTTTTTTAAAAATAGATAAATTTATAATTTTTGATTAATAATTTTGCATAGCAAACTATTTGGTTGCAACTATTAATTTTCAAAGTTTTCAACTTTCATTTCTGTGGTTTATTGTCAATTAATTAGCTTTTATAACTACATTTCGTTTTAAAACAGAGCCACCGCGCTACACATTTTCTTTTCATTTCAATATTTTTTTACATATGGATACCCTAGCAGAACAAATTAAATTAAACATTATGCAACTCTATTTATTTGTTTCCATATTTAGATATCTGAAAATTACATGCCGTCAAAGCAGTTCCCTCATAGGTCTTAAGAAATTAACAAATTTTGGAGAAATTCTATCGCGAAGGACTTTTTTTGGAAACCTTGAAAAAGAAAAGGTATTTCAATAAATTATTGAGACACATTTATAATTTTGTGTGATATTTTATTTAATCTTAAAAATTAAATTCATTAGTGTCAAATTAAAGAAAAATTAAAAAACGTCGCTCCAAAATTGGCTTTACATTTCAAAGTGCTAAAAATTATATTTTATCTTTGATAAATAATGATAAACATATAACATATTTTGAAAGCCTGTGTTATGTCTTCAAGGGATTTTTACAATTGGTTTTAAGAAATATCTGAGTTTAGAAGAATAGGTAATTCATCTTGAGGTGATATTCGCCCCTTTTTCTTATAAAATACAAAGAAAAAGCTTGTCTTGACGAATGACTTGTTTTCATGTGTTTTGATCTTCTTTATCCACAAAGCTTTACGTATTTCTTTTTCGTAAAAAACAGAAGATAAATGGAAAGCTTAAATGTTTTAAAATTGAGAAAAGACAAAATTTATGTTTTTCTACCGCTGAAAGTTTTTTGTTCTGAGAAAGTGAAAAGTTATTAACATTTTACACAACATCTGGTTTCGGAAGCAATTTTTAAAAATGTTTTTCAAATCTTTTTTTTTATAAATATTAATAAAAAGAAGTACTGTATATCCGTTTTTAAATTTTTTTTTTCATATATGCCAATGAAAATGCTAATATGAATAGGATAAAAAAGAGAAAGATGCATTTTAGTATAGCTTTTATCATTACTAAAATTATTTTAAAAAATATTTCATTCTGTATTATATGTTTTGAAATTCATTCTTATTTAATAACTGCATCGTTATTTTAAAGCTTCATCGAAAACTAGATAATTTTTTTTTGATTTTCAATTTGAAAATCAGAATATGTAATATTGAATATTTTTAATTTATATTTTTGCATTATAATGTTAACAAAAATATTTTATATATTGTTAGTAATTTAAATAAAATTTCAAACTAAAATTATTTTTAATTTAATAAGGTGTTATTAATAAAAAAATTGCTGAACTCTTTAAGAGTTTAATATTTATTCACAAAAGAAATATGCATAAAAATAAGGTATTATCTCGATTTAATACTCTTTTTTAATCAGTAATTATTGAGGCCTAGTAAAAGGACTGTTCTCTGGAGTAAAAATCAATTCCAGTCGCTGTTGACTAACTTGCAACATGTTTATTGCTCGGTTTTTTTCGCATATGCGTTTGAGAAATTTTCGTCCTTTTTCTTGAGATACGTAAATATTATTCATTATGCTTAAAAAGTTT
>JAPDSC010137599.1:12024-41419 GCA_026290005.1 Latrodectus geometricus
TATATATATATATATATATATATAAAATAATACAATGAAAAACAATCAAGAGAAATATATATATATATATATATATCATTATCTTTCCTATGTTGATAGAGATTACATAGGGCGCTCACAAAACGTAACGTGTAATAAGTGCGTGTATTGAAATTAAACAGATTAAGAAAGGTACATTTTGCTCGTTATTCTGCAAGTGAATTTGAGATTGTATGTGCTATACAGCAACAAGGACGTATTTTGATATAAATTTCAGAATTTAAATCTAGTAGTTTAACTAATAAAAGAAATTTTAAAATTGTTTTAAGGAAATACATTTTTGGCATTCTTGCTCTTTTACTAGATACCTCAGTTATAAATGATATTGAACTTATACATCAATATTTAAAAAGAAAATCAAGTGCCTTTATAATTTTATTCTAAGACGGAGAATGGCTTAAATTTAAAAAGAAAAATGATGAAACTAGTATAACAATAATGCAATAAATTATGACTTGAATCCAAACGTATAAAAAAAAAGACTTTTGAAAATGTCTTTAGTTTCCTTTTTTTCTATTTAGGGAAATCGGTGTGTCGCATAAAAAGAAACAATACAAGAATCATTATTCTGAGGATTTAACTTTCAAATCTTCTCATTATTTACATTCGAATAAAGATATCATATAAATAGTAATGACATCAATATAAATAGTAAAAATCGCAGGCGTATGTTGTTACATGAAGATATTATGCTTTTTCTTAACCATTTCAAGACATTTCCTTACATTTATTCGTTATAATTTATAGAAATATTTTAAAAAACAAACATTTTTGTAGAGCAGCAAACAATGTTCATATTTTTAACGTGCATTTACTAAACAATATATATATGTTAAATATTCGTATTATTCTTCCTCTAGTCTAGTTTAATTATATGTGTTTTTCTTTGAAATGATACTCATGGAATGATTCTTTGAATTTTGAAATAAGATTCTTCACTTATTCCAAAAAGAAATGCATCTTTTTTATCTTTTATTTTATTATTTATTTATTAATAAAGACTTTTTACTGAAAATGTTGCTTTATATTAACCATTGACTCCTAATAATTAGTGATAAATAAAATGATATGACTTTATATGAAATTAAGAACAGTTGGTTACTTAAAATTTAAAATGCATTTGCTTACTATATCTGAATAAGAGCAGTACATTTATATAATGCATATTGAAATATAACTCTTAATAATTAATATACTAAAAGAATTATGTAAAATGTTAATATTTTGTTTTGAAAAGCTGAAACACAGAACTTAAAAAGACGTTTCTGTGATTTTAAGAGCACTACAATTCTATTTTTCTTACAATCATTTAGGGACACATTTTGTGATCATATGATGTTCAAAATAATGATTTTAATTTCGTACTACGTATACTGTCAGTTTAGAAATAATAAAATATATTTAATAAGATGTGGGTTTAATGATATCGTATATAAAATGTAACTCTATTGTACGGTGCTGGTTGCCGAATGATTTGCTCTCTTGCTTTCGGATCCGCTGTTCGTGTGTTTGAATCCCGGCTTGGTTGTTTGCAGTGCTTTGAAACCCACTTTAAACCATATGTCTTGGTCTAATTTGCTCTCCTGTGCAAACAAATAGAAACTCTAATGTATCTAGAATGCTTCGGATATCTATTGGATTGTCGATAATAATTAAGCTAACGCTGTGGGGTTTGATTGTAATGTTTTTTTGGCTTTATTATTCTACTATATTTTTATAACCTATTTAATTTATGTAATATGATGATAAAATCACTGTAATAACGTCCTAGAACGACACAATAGCTTAATTCTTTATATCTTAAGGTTATTTGAAAATATAGTAAGTTATAGCTTGATAGGTAGTTGAAATAATATCTTTCTATATTTTTCGTTGGAGGAACTATTACGTATATTTTTTTCTCTTAAGTAAAAAAAAAGTAACAGCTCAGATATCTTTGTAATTTGACGGCGTAGCAAAATCATGAGTTAAAAATTAAGTACAGAAAAATTTTAAATTATTATAGAAGTAACTATTGTTTTCTTTTAAGTCAATTGCATCCCCTTTCAGCAAATTATAATCATAAATGAATCAAAAAATTAATTATAATATTATCAAGCACATAGGAGAGCTTTTGACAAAATCTAAGCAAATAAAAGGCATCAAATTATAAGTTATATTCTGAAAGTAGAAACTGCATATTTTTCTCTATTTAATGCATTTTTTCAATAGATAAAATAAGTGATAAATGAGTTATCAGTAATAGAAAATTGTACTCTCATTTTGTTTTGAGTAAAATCAATTTATATTTAATACACATTGTTGAAATTTAAGTAGATAAGAAAATTAAAATATTTCCGAATTGATTCAAGTATCATTTTGCTTGCATGTACAAAACCTAACTTGTTTGTTTTATATTAGCTTGTGTAAATACTCAAGAGAGCTAACTTGAATTGCCTCTATTTTAGAAGAGAGCATAATGTAAAATTTTTAGTGAAAGAACAAGAAAACACGCTAACTACAAACTAATAAACAAGAATGAATATAGTGATTTCAGATGTTACAAAGATCTTATACTCTGAATTATGTAAAAAGTAAAAGAAAAATGCATGAAGTATTAATTCATGCATTTTATTAAGTATTACAAGTATTTCTTGTTTATAAAGTATTACTTGTTTATAAAGTATTACTTGTTGTATTAAGTATTACTTATTTATAAAGTATTACTACTTTATAAATAAGTAAGTACTTATTTATAAAGTATTACTTGTTTAAGTTTGGGTCTTTAAATTTTGAAAGAGAAAATAAGAAAGCTAAAAAAATAAATAATTATAGCTCAAAAGTTGATCTTTGAAATTTAATTTACATTTCCAAGAATTATCTTTTTACTGCAAGGAACAGAAAATCTATTATAATCAAGATATTTTATTACTCAATTGATTTGAATATTTTCATGTATGCACAGGTGAATTTAGGTTCCACATATAATTTAAGTAACTCATTTTCCCTTTAGAAAAAAAGTTGATAAAAGAAATGATAGTTTGCATTGATTTTATTTTTTAAACTTGATTCTTATTTCGTAGTGAAAAAAGGGAACAGAACTGATTTTGAATTTCTTGGAAAAAAGTAACGATTTTTAGAATCGATATAATGAAGCAAATCATCAATTTTCTGAATATACCTCTCTATACGTCTCATGCAATTTTTTTCTGTAAGAAGAGCGTTTATTTGTTCTAGATTTATTAGCTTTGAAGATTTTCCAATGTCACTTGAAGAAAATTCTCAGACAAATTCTAAAGGATGTTATTAGGGAAATAAAGTTTTTTTTTTATGATGTCTGTTAGAGGATTGTGCCTATTCCTTATGAATAAGCATCATGAAATATTGAAAAAACTGATTTATTCTTGGCTAGTAAACATTTTTCTAGTTTCAGGAACTAAAAGATAAAGTAAGTAGACACTTAAACAGAAATAAAAACAGCAACTACAACATGCATGTTTTTAGACTCACTACTATTTCAATACTGACTACTAACAATTCTTTACTAAAACAAGGGAATATTTAACATATTAAAACAGGAATTTTGTAAATTTTGGGAAAATTATTCTTAGAAATCTGAAATAATTTACAAAAAATTGAATTCAATACAATACATTCGGACTGAATGTTAGCTTTAGTATATTTTATACACCTTGCATCTACATTTTCTTTGAGAGTGATTGCATTTCCAACAATTCAAACTTTATTCAATAAAAAAGTCTTTAAATATAAAATAAATTGCTTAAAATTGTTATCATTTTTTAATTAATGCATTTAATATCTTTTGATAATTAATATCCCCCAAAATTTAATGTTGATTAAATAACTGTTCTTGATTCATTAATACACATATTGGAAGACCGGAAAATACGAAGTGAACATCTGAAGCTACACTGCTGTGTATAAATAGAGAAGCAAAGCTATCCGATTGGAATTTTTGTTTTGTTTCAATTCCATTAAAATTAAAAATATAATGTGGTTGTATGATCGAATAGATTGCATCCAATATTATCAATTACCATTTCTTGAAAAATTAGCCTTGTAATTTTGGACTAGAAATTATAATTTTAGATTAGATAGAAGATTTAGCTGATTAATCTGTAGCGATTTCTGAATCTTCAGGTCAATGGCTTTTATAAACAACACCTCCACACACAAGAGTCAAAAATCTTCAAAAGAAAAAGACACACCTGCCTAATATCGTGTAGGCCCCACACGAGAACTCAAAAGTACCACAAAATGACGTGGCATGGACTTGACTAATATCTGAAATAGTGCTTGAGGTAAAAGATAATGTAGTACGAGGTAATGATTTATAGACAACCCTGCAGGTTGTCTATAAATACGTAAGAGAAAGAGGAAGCAACGATATTTTTTTGTGCAGCAAGTTACAAGGCATCACAGATATGCTTAATAATGTTCATGCCTGGAGATTTTAGTTATCAGTGGAAGTATCTAAAATCAGAAGAGTGTTTCTGGAGCCATTCCTCCTACAGGAATTTCCTAAATTCCTCGGAATGCATAATGAACATGAATGAACCCAATCGGTCAGATAGATTCTTACCCGTCAGAGTCGTATCTAGACTTATCGGGAATTCCATATCAGGTCAACTGCACATGCCCATACCATCACAGAGCCTTCGCCAGCTTGGACAGTCAGCCCCTTGTTGACATAGGGGACATGGATTCACGAGTATGTTTCCATACTCCTACAGGTCCATCCGTTCAATATAATTGTAAGCAATTCGTCAGATCAGGTAACGTGTTTCTAGTCCTCAACAGACCAATATTAATGTTGACAATTCCTGAAGAGGCGTAAGGCTTTGTTTCGTGCAGTCATCAAAGGCACATCAAAGAGCTTTTGGCTTCGAAGGCTCATATTAATGATATTTTTTTAAAAGTTTCTCTCGCTGAAACTTGTTAATGGTCCAGCATTGAAATCTGCTGCAATTTACGAAGAGTTGCTCGTTTAATGATTTTCATGGGACGTTGTTAGTCTCGTTCTTATATAATCTTTTTCCTGTCGCAGCAATATCGGCAAGTTGATGTTTTATCTGACTGTCAATATTCACTATATACTCGTGAAATGTTCGTAAGTGAAATTTAAAATTTCATAGTTACCTCGGTGTCCCGACTCTCGTGCATTGTTTATAATAGCATGTTAATATTAATAACTTGCTATTGTAACAGCAGTTACAAATATGCTTGGCACTTTCTGTTTTATGTAGACGTTGAGACTGCAGCACTATACTTTGGTTCCATATCTCTTTATTTGCCTGAACTAATTTTTTTTGGAATTTCAATGCATCATCATTAAATAAAAAATAATCAAAATGATATGCCATTATAACTTATTAAACATAAGAGAATTTATATAATACAAATTGGGTAAATTTTATTAAAATTTTCATCCATATGAACAAATAAATATTTAAAAAACATTTATTTGTTCATGTCAATGAAAATTGCTACATAAATAAAAATGTTACATAATTAAAATTACTATTATGTAACTATTTCGATAATGATTTCTCTCAGCAATCAAACATACTTAGTATAGTTCTTTAAATTTTGCGATATAAATACCTACATCTTCCTAAAAGAGAAACTGAAGAAAAAGAAGCATATTAAGTAATAAAAAATTCAAATAATTCGTATTATTATTGTTTCTGTGTAGCACTTTTTAGAGATTTTTAAAGTTTTAAATACATTTTTCTAACAATACATGACAATTTTTTAAAATATTGAAAATAGCAATTTAAAAGTCCAGTAAAGAATGCATTTTCTCCTTATTGAACTCTCTTTTATTAACATTTATATATATTTAAAGGATAATTTTTCTAATTTATACTGAAAATCTGAATGATTTTTAAGTCCTATTTTTATTTACCTCTAACTTATTTTTTTATTTACCTGTTTATAATTTACCGTCTCATTTTTTTTCCTCTGCTAATGCTAATCTTACTGTAAAGGAAAAAATCCCGCATTTGTGGGTAAGAATTTTTATCTTATTTTTAAGTGCTTTATTTACATTAAGAATGCATCAATGGCTGAAAATTTAATTAAAACCATAAAAAATTTCCTGACCGAGATAAGTAGTTTGGTTTAAGAGAATTTAATTGCACTAATTAACAGGTGCTGATTTTCTATTTATTCATTATGTAATTTATCATGTTTATTCTCTTTGAATACATTTTTAGTATAACTAGATTTCAAATTTAATTTTTATTTTAGTTCAGAACAACTGTTTTACGAATATCATTTTTTGTTATTTTGAAACATAAGTATGTAATCTAATAATCTTTTACTGATAAAACTTAAAAACGATGCAAAGAGCAAGTTAACGAACTTTTATTTTTCGTATAAAATATTTTTCCAGATTAAACAATAATGTACATTAGGAGACAGTTTTTGCCTAACAAAACAGCTCTTAAAAACACAATTCTTTCTTGTATTTATTTATTTAAAAGAATGTTTCTTTTCTATATTCAAGTAATGTAACCCAAGTAATATTTCCTTTCAAAAAACTGTAATTGTGTAACATAATTTCAAAAAAATGTCTTTTGGCTTCAAAATTGCAAATCAATTTAAAATTTTAAATTGGAAGTTTCCCAACCTATAGAATAGAATATTACTTCCACAATGTTGTTTATTGTTAAAAAACACCCCAAGTATATAAAATATTTCTAAAAATGAAATAGAGATTTAATTTGAAAAAGTTTTATTATTTGTTTACTGATTCCATACAAAAATTTTATCAATAATGTTCGTTTTTACAACAGTTGTAACTCTATTCTTTCTGTTTTTAATGTAACGATAAGTAATGTATTTTTGGTTATAAGCTCTTACAGTTTCTTTGACATAGAATTTATTATAGAGCTACTTGTAGATTTGAAATCTAGATTTGACAAAAATTAAAATCAACTGTAATACCCAGTATATCTTCTTGGATATGAAGTAGAGAAGAGGATGCCAACTCAGTGTTGACCTCGACACTGAGTTATTTTGATCGAGCCCATATCTGACTGTGGTTTAAGTTTATGAGACATTTAGTTGTATTTAGGGTATTCGATTATACAGAAGGCTATTAAAAAGAATCGCAACAACGTAATCCAATTAAAAATTTTTGTTTAATCAATAATCGTATTTCATTACAATAGGAACAGATTAATAACATTAACTCATGCGAACCCAGATGTATTCAAATGTAGTTTATCTTAATATAAGAATCTCCAGATAAATCAAAAAGTTTAATAAACATTTTTATTTTATTTGAAGGAAAAATATGTTGAACAATTATAAAGAAATAGATCAACAAAATACATTCAAAAATTTCATTTTTCCGTTTTACCATAAAAGTTTTATACATTAGAGCTTTCTAGAAGATTGCTAAGAGATACGTTAATGAAAAACAATGGAAAACATCTTGATAGAATAATGAAAAATAATAAAATAAAAGATTTATGGTTAATAGCTTCTTTGTATTACATTATTTAATTTTATTTCATTAGGAAAAGAAAAGGAATTCATTTTGCAGTAAAAAAAAATGTCTTTCTTAAAATCTTTTTTCTTATCTTATCACTAAAGAAATTCAAATGAGTGTAATTAGAGAAAATTTCGAGCTCGCTTGTTTCTATTTGATTACTGTAATCAAAGCTGCCAATTTGTTACATTTTGGAAAAAAAAAAATGATATGGTTGTTAATTTGGATGTTATCTAAAAATAACATTGTGTCTGTAAACTTCGAATTTATATGCAAATAGTCTGCGTAAGTTTAAGGAAATAATAATAGAAATAATGTGTATGAAATTCTGATACGTCATGATCATACTTTGATGTTATTTGAAAGTGATTTTATAATTTTGAAGAGCTCTAAATTGGCACTGCGAATACAATGTAGTTTGTATTGCCTATTATTAAATGTGTAATATGATATTTATTGAATTTAATCAATATTTTTAATTATACTGTAGAAAAACACATAAAGCTGTGATTGTTAAAGCTTTTGTGACATTATTCAACTTTTATTATTTTCATAGATCAGTTTCAGGATTTGGGTTTTTACGAGTTTCATTTATAGTTTATTGAATAATATGTACATTCAAATGTTATACCTCTCAAACAAAAATATTTTTTGATTGAAATATATATAATTCTTAGGTATAAATTTAATGAAATTATTGATTAAAATATTGATAATAAAACGGTAAAATGAATATTCTGTATTTATTCAATATATAATTAAAGTTCAATATTCATGAATGGGATGTGGTCATGTATAAGCCTTAAGAAATGTCTTTCATGAAGTTATTTACTACATAGCTAAAGAGGAATTGCTCAAACAGTGGAATTTCTGTGTCCGCATTGGATAAATATGTTTCTTATAATCTATCTTATATATGACCTATATATCCATCATTTCCCATCATTTAAGTTAATCATATTATGCACGTATCACGATGAATATGGACAATTTTAAGAAAATAATAATACCACACTTTTAAAAAATCTCGTCCTCAAGTTTTTAGTGAGATATTATTTTTTCAAATTCCGTGTCTATGATTAGCCATAAAACTCTATTATGAATATTTTTGAGCATATTAAGCGTAACAAGCTTAGGTGCCTTTAGTTTTTTACACATCACAGACCTTCATGATATTTTTAGAGATTAATGTCTCTTTATCCCAAAAAGACATCTTTAATAAGATTTTAAGCCCTCACAAATATTTATGATTCTGATGAGAATTGTATCCACGAAACAAAGAACTACCAATAATTACAGCAATTCTGCATAATCCGGAGTATCGTGATAGAAATTAAGTTTTTCTGTGATCATTTCAATTTAAAACAACTCAAAAGAATTAAGAAGCGATGGAAAATAAAAAAAAACATTCATTACTTAAATTAGAAGATTCATTCTAATTTAAAGAAAAACATTTATTAGAATTTTCATATAGTATATTTTGTAATTGTTCTCTTATTTAATTTAGGAATTCCTTCGTAAAAATGGATCGCTCAGAGTCTTGAAGATAATATATTAATTCTATTTGTGCAATGATTTGATTTATGCTTGTTTAGACTTGAAATTCGCTTGAAAAAGTGCCCGTATGAAATATTCTTTGGGATATATATAATTTGTAAACATCAAAAATTATTTATATTCTATTTGAAATACGAGCTGAGGAGATGAAATTTAAAATATTTTACATCTAACTGACTACATTGAGATCTTTTTAATCATTTAATGCAATATATGTGCAATTCTATAGTAAATATTAGCAACATGTATTGAATTGAAAACAACTTTTGCATGTCTGTTTAGGAATCATGTATGTGCAAGTATACATATAATGTATACATACCTCATTTTTAAATATGTAAATTGCTATATCAAAATCAAAATTGCTATATGAAACAGGAGACTGCCAGCATACGTGAAATTTATTAGAAAATAAAAATATGCTGCGCTATGCAAATGATACATTTGAAATGCATCCTAATACAATTGATGGCAGTTTATTGTAATCTAAAACGTGTTTAAATGAAAAAAAATGTACAGTAGGTTTTTATACGCAAACTGAAATTGAACGTTATTAATTGATACAAAGTTGTTGTGGTCTAATGTAGTAAAGACAAATGCTTACCATCATAGTTCTGATTTTGATGGAGGTCAAATTTTAGCCGACTAAGAAGGCAATTTATAGTATCGCACTATTTCTGCTAAAATCATTTATCACCGTCTGTAGAGTATGAAATCAGAATATAGAATCGATGATAAAAAAAAAGTCCATATTGAATCTGGGTGGTCCTTTTTTTACGAAAAGCAAAGATAATACACATGCTATTTCTCTTAATGAATTGTCCAGCCTGTCACAAACTCTAGGACAAAAAATGGTGAGGTTTGTAATACAAGTAAATGCGATGACGTTTGTATATCATATTTCATTTTTTGTTTAATTAGATAGATGTTACATCATAGGCTCATAAATAGTTACATGCCACAATTTTGAACAGTGGCAGCTACATTCCAGTTGAAATAAAGTCGTTGATTCTACTTTTTAATTAAAATTCACGAAAAGCTACATTTCAATAGGATAATACTCGACATGTTGTCGACATTGCTTAGGTTTAGGCCGATATTGCTTTACAAAAAACATTTGACTGATACCACACCCAGTATATTTTCTAGTTCTCTTATCAATGGAAAACATTTGGTCAGTAGCTGTTGAGTTAATAGCTCATCATTATAGTCGATGAACTGTATATTGTGTTGAAACTGCATGGGTAGCATTATGTTCAATCAATTTAATCTCTGACTCAAAGCTTAGAAGTAGAAATGCTATTATTGCTGCAATTAGAATAATTGTTCTGAATATTTATTTCTGATAACTTATTCTTTTAAATTTCTTGAAATTTTTATCACATGTTATTTCCAAAATAACGTATTTGTCCAATAAATATCATTTTACCCTTTGAATTTTTTTCTAATGCAGCACATTTAATGGGTAGTGATGTATATATGATTTTCTATTATTATTATTATTAATGAACTATTAAAATTTAGTAAAGCAAAACGAACATTTATGATTAATACACCAAAATTGTATGCATCAATACTGAATAAAATTTTTGGGATGAGAGAAAATAAATGAAAGGTTTATTATAATCAAAGAATATAAAAGCATTAAATAAGAATTGCTGATACTGTTTCTTGGCTCATTATCCAGGGGATCTTTTAACCAAGTTAGTAGACTAGGTAAATAAATAAAAATCAGAATTACAAAAGAGCGCAATTGCTTTCTTTATTTCCAGACTATTTAGAGAATCGAATTAGTCAGAAGTTCGGTAAGTAATGTTTTGATCATGAAACAACACTTTTTATCAAACTGCATTAAATCTAATTAACTCAATCTTATAAAGTGTTTTTGCCTATTATTCATGAATATTTAAATTGAAACAATGATATAAAAGCAAAATTTAATTGTAAAGCAAAATGAATAGCTTGAAATAATATCAGATAATGTTTTGACCAAAATATAAAGTAAATAAAGGAACGTTTTATAACAAAATAGAAACTAAATACGTTAAATGCATATCTTGTTCATATTTATACACATTGTTTGTTGGAATAGGTCACAATTTTTCATTCTACGTATGAAATTTTTGCGGATTTTAGAGTGTGTATGAGAAAAAGTTATATGGTATATTGGAAGGTACCGGAGGAAAAAATTCTCATGCATTTTTAAAATCTTTAAAATAAAATTTGATGTTTGGCAGTAAAAGATGTTTTAGTTCATTTTTAAGGACTACCTTTAACTTATGTTTAATGATCTTTGATGCTGTGAGGGGAAAACTCCGCCAAGGACTGGAGTGTGTTTATTCGAAATTTATTACATAAACATATATTATATACGTTAATTCTTATTTCTATATAAGCAATGTAGGAATTATAGAATTTCTATATTGTTTGTCTTGGTATAAAAAAATGCTTAAATTGTAAAAACGTTGTCTTTCCATATAAGATCGTGAGAAGGAATATGTGTGAATATATTCAATTAAAAAAACATTCGAGTTTTAGAAACTTATCATTAAATACTAATTTTAAAACTCGAATGGTTGCATTTGTGTATTTTTAAATGCGATTTTTTTTACCTAGGCTTATGTATTGTTATATTTTTATTTCATGATTTGATATATCCATGAAAACATCTCTAAGAAATATTTCTTATTATACTCATATTAATTAAAAGTGTCTAAATTAACAAGAAAATTATTACCTGTAGATGGTGAAAACTATTTGTGTACTCCATGTGAAACAAAAATCAACTGATAGTATAGCGAAACTGTTGGCTTCCTTGAAGTGGTGAAAAGGAAAATAATGGTATGTTGTGTACAACTTTATAATCATAATTTTAATTTAAAAATATTGTGTATAACTTTTGTAATTTCTTTTTGATATAGATATTATTTTCATTATGGATTGAAAAGAATATCCATATAAAAAATTTTAATTCATATATATGGATTACTTTTCAATTTGACATATTGATAAAATTTTTAATTGATAGATACCATGAAAAATTATAATACATCTTCAGATACTGGATTATTAATATTCAAGAGCTGTTGGATTATAATTTTGAACATGATATATGAGCAACAAGATACAAACAGCACTAAGTTCAATAAAAGGAAATATTAAATTATTATTATCTGTTCTAAAAAGGTGAAAAAAAAGTGAAGGGTTATACAAATAAGCTGTGTAACCCATAAATTGATTCTAACTAAATCTTCATATATATTAATGTATCCATATATAGAATGTAATTACAAAATACCTGTGGAGCAATATAAATGTAATTTATTTTGAAACATTATTATCTGGAATAATCAAATTATTATCTGGAAAACATGTTACGCTATCTTAGCTTAGTCTTTTATTTGTACAAGAATATTGAAGGAAATAAAAAATAATAGGGATTGAATATTAGTCCAAAATTTAAAATTTTTCGGGATCGTTAAAATAGTGTTACTTGTATTTTCAATATACAAATTTTACAGCAACTGGTACAAAAATTAAAAAAAGGGAAAACCTGGAAAATGACGTTGATTATAATTGATTAAATAATTACTGGAGTCGTTATGTTAGTAATGATGAAAAGATAACTACAGTCAAACTAAAAATTGTTCACAAAAATATTAGAAAAATTTAGGTAATCATTATTGTGCAAAAGTTTGTAAAAAAAGTAAATAAAAAACGTAAAATTAATTAGTAATGTGACTGTTGAAAAATAATTAATAATTTAAAATATTCTTGTTGTATTTGTTGAGTTCACTGGTGAATTTATTCAAATGTTCCGAATTTGATTATATCGATATCATCTTTAATACAAAGCATAGATTTCGTCTTTTTAGGTTGAGAAGAGCTAAAAAATAAATCATTCAAAAAACTGAAAATAAACTCAATAACTCTTAAGATTACTGTATTGGTTGGTAACAATTCTTAAATTAGTACTTAGTTATTTCATTAAAATTTAACTTAAAGAGATATTTAAGAAAATCCGTAGAAGTAATTCAATTAATTGTCTTTTCGACAACGTTGATATAGATTTTGATTGCAGTCCTTCAAACATATCTCATTTTTCACTTTAACAGATTGCTATCACCCCTCAGACTTACGTTTTTCCACCCCAATTAACTTATCACAGAATGGTTTATTTAGTTCTAAGTGCGGATTTAAGAAAACTACTTTTCTCTCCAACAGATAAATGTATGCTCTTTTATCAACAGTGGGTTCATCCATGTGATTTATTCTTACACTTTGAGGAAATTCTAAAAGGGTTGTTATATAGAAGTTTTATGTAAATTAATATTATTAGCATGCTGTAAAATTTACATTTTTTATTTTAGAATTTGTACATTGTATATTTTATATTTAAGAGAGACAATGTAATAAATATTTCAATGAAGTAACATATTAATGCAAAGTTTTTAAATTTGAAATGATGACTTTCTTTCAATGCAAGCAGATATTATAAGCATAAAATAAATAAATATTATTTATTTCGATGTCTAATTATTTTTGCTTAAGCGGAAGACAAATGTTTTGAAATATATAAATAAAAAACGGTGTTTCTACCATGAAAGATATGGAATTAAACTAAAATTTGTATGCATTGCTCACAACAGAAAATTTCTGACTAAGAGAATAATTTATAACTAAAATTTCATAAGGTAAGTTCTCAATTGAAACGGCTTTTAAAATTATGATATGCGATCTTAATACAGGTCCAAAAAGTACCACATTAGGAACATTAAGATATTATCAAAGTCTCATAATTTGCTTCTGGATAAAATGGGTCATTAGATCAGCCACCAACTACATAGGAAGCGAAATATAATATTATGTAGAGAAAGTTAGAGTGACTTAAATGTTTGTTTGTAATCAATAAATTAAACCATGTCACATTTGGTAAATTATTAACTGCCATTGAAATTCCTGTGATATTCTCGTTGAGTATGGTTGAGTGCAGTCTCGTTCAAAAAAGGGTTTTTGAGTGCTGTACATAAATAAGAACAAAAAGGATGGAAAATACCAAGCTTTTAATTCTGAATTACCATTTGTCATCCAAATGGATGGTTGAAACATAAAAAGCGAGTATCCTATCAGTTAAAATAAAGCATTTCTCAAAATAAAAGAGAAAATCAAAGAATTTTTAATAAATATTAATAAAGAAAATTTACAACAGCACAATATGCTTCTGTTGATTTAAAATATATTATTTTTCAATCTCCTTTATAGTTTAAAATTTTTCTCGCTTTAGCATTTTTTAATGATGTGTTGCTATCATGAATATAGATTTTTCTTTTAAAATAATTAAAAAATACATTGCATTAAATTGTTTAAATAATAATGCGAGAAAATTAAATATATGTTATTCTATAATTGTTATTCCTATATAAAATTGTTATTCAGCAAGTTACTGGCATGAATAAATAAGAACTTATGAAATTCAATTTTCTGTTTTGAATTAAAACAATAAGATTTAAAATTTACTAGTGTTCATAAATGTTTCTTATGTAAATGAAAATAATAAAATGTGATGATATAAATTCAAATTAAGGTACATTTCTAAATACGAAAATAGAATCAATTACACTAAAATCAATATAACAACAATGCAAATAATATTTTAATGAACATGTTGATCAATGGAAGTGGTTTTTGAAAGAATAAAGATAAAATGTTATAACATTAGCAAAAAATTTAATAATATTGTATTAAGAAAAGGGTAACATTGTATTATATTATTGTAATATAATACTGTATTAAAAATATATTTATATTTAAGGAAAAATATTAGAATAATTAAATAGATAAAGATGAGTAAGCAAATAAAACCATCATAGCATATCTTAAGTAGCACATAAATTTTAAAATGTTGAATACCATACATTTGTGTAGATAATTTCCTGATTCTCGAATAAGGAGAAAAAAAATTTTGTCAGTCAGGTTCGAACTTAACTAAATTCAACAGAATTTTCTTGATACTTTTGGTTAATTATTTCTGAAATAAAATCAATCCGATACTTATATTTAATAACTTTTTTACTTCATTAGCGGGAATAAAAGTCTAATTTGAAGAATAATTTAGTCTTTGTTTTTTCAATTTAAAGATTTTATCTGTGCAAATTTGAATTGCTTAAAATATGTTGGCTGTAGATCAAATAGTTATAAATACCATAAGTCTGAGACACAAATTCACACTTTAAAGTTTACTTTCCTTAGAAAGTATAAAAGTATATTAAGGTTGTTATATTATAATTACAACCTTAGAAGAATTTCTTTTTGTAGAATGACAACATATTTTGTGATTCTACAAAGATTTAGTTTAAAGGTTTTAAAGATGAATTAATTAAAAAAAATATATAGGTTGAAATTAGAACTTGAAATGGCTATTTTCTGCTAATTTATTGGTCTCTCTATTTCCGGCAAAGTACACATGTATTTTTATCCAGTTGAAAACAGTGTCGTAATTAATTATTTTTTCACAAGATTTTGAGCATCATTAACAATTTCTGAATCACGAATATTGTTATAATTGGCATATAAAACTAATTTATAATTAATTTATGTTTTTATTGGATTTGTTTGGCTCTCTATGATTATTCACAGTATAAAATAAGGCTAAAAACCATCTTTCAATTTTTTTTAGAAAAACTTGTTTAGTTTTCTTCTCTTAGAAAGAAAATTACAGAAAAAAACTTGTAAATATAAATGAAATTTTAAAAACTTGTAAATATATTTGAAATTAATTATTAATTCACCTGTAAAAGTTATTTTATTTATTTTCCTAAATTTGTAAATTATATTATATGAGTCAAGGAAATTGTATTTATTGTTTGTTCAGTGACATTTTTATCACGGTTTCTTCATAACTATTTTGAAATGATTTAATTATTTTTGGGCTTTATTTTTAGCTTCTCAAGCAACTGAACACTCTTTTGAGATAATATTTAAGTAAAATAATATTTTTTTCTCCAAATGTTTAAAAAAAGAATTTATGCCATCAATAATTTCTAAATATTTAAATTAATCTGTAGACTTAATGTTTTTATATTCAATATATATTTTGATTTTAATATTCCAAAAAAACAACGGATTCATTTATAATAATTGTGAACTGCTTAAACAAAATCTACAATCAGTTTAAATTTTGATTAAAAGCGCATTTGTAAACATCCTAAAATAGGGATTAATTTAAAATTCATATGGAAGTCTGAACTTTCAGATTCATTGCATAATTTGCCTGGTCAGAAGTCAGGATTTTAATCTTTGAACAATTTATTTAGTTACATGACAAATAATAATGATGTGACTCATTTCATCTAAATATAGCTGTGGTTACATTAACACTAGTTTAGTCAAGTTTTAGCCGTAGTTAAATGTTTTATTTGGTATAATACTCAAGAGCCATTGTTTTACCATGGCAGTTCTCAGTTGTAATTATCAAGCCACTTGATGGATTTAGTAATTTTCACTTCTACTAAAATATTTAAATTTAACCTTATTTGAGTTATCAATTGAACGCGTAATAAACAAAATAAGATAATTCATATATTTGATGTTTTTGAAAACTTTTTTTATCCTATCATGCTAGATATTCTCTAAAACTTCATTACACTCTGCAATGTTTCTAAACAACAATGCACGTCATATCATATCTACAAAATATACTCGATTCTGTTTTAATTTGCGTAGCAAAGCTATAGACCATCATCTCACGATTAAGCATAAGTAATATTTTTAAATATAGCATTTTATATTATAAGTAATATTTTTAAATACAACTTTTTAATTTCTTATTAATTATCATTTTTTATTAATTATTAATGTTATAATTTTTTTATAACATTTTATAGTTTATTTTCTATAAAATTACCAATACATATTTATCTTAGTTAAGTTTAGATATTTTCTTCACCGTTTTCTGAGATAGTCGTCCTTTAGAGTATATTCAACATTATTAATTCAATAATTATTGCATATTAATTAATATTGAATAATTATTTAAATTAATAATCATTTCAAGAAAATTTATCTCACTGCAAAAAAGAAGGATAATTGAAAAAAATATACAAAAATTCTTAAATTCTTTTTTGGTTTATTTTAAAAATTAAATACAAATATTTAAAATTTTTAATGAAAAAGCTTAATAAAACACTTTAAATCTTTACACTTCTCTAAAGCTAAACTTTTCCCTAAAATTTTCAACATTTTAGCAATTCATAGAAATTTGAGAAGATAAAATTATGTATATGAATTTTAGACGAAGAAGCAAGAGTTTAAAACTTAAAAATGCATGAAAATGTGTTTTTACTTTTAAGAAAAGGGGAAAAGTCATTAACTCTACCACTAACATATGGTACTTAAAGCATTACTTAAGGAACATCAATTCTAAGAGTTTTTTAAAATTTTTTTGCTAAGTTTTTTTAATGTTGAGTATAAAAAATATCACATATTTTTCAAGCTTATCTTCTTATTTAATATAGAAAGAAGGAGATAATGGCATTGTTCAAAGTATACTTTAAAAAACAAAAATTTATGGCTCAGAAATTGCAGAGAAGAATAAAAGAATTTTTTGTTATCTAAAAGCAATTAAAAATTGCTTACATTTCATTCAAAGACATTTTTTTTATATTAAAATATGTATTAGAACCAATTGTCCAAATTGATATTTTTATTTATTTACAATAAATTTATATTAATGTTTAAGGGACAGTTAAAAAGTTTAATATTATTGAATCAATATCGTAAATTTAATCATTATTAAATCAAGCTTTTTTTAAATTAAACAAATTGCAAAATCATAAGAATTAATTTAAAGCAGAAAGATTAAGAGTTGAAGAGATAAATTTGATTTTGATTTATTGAGTTTATGAAAATTAACTTTCTTCAAAATAAAATATAATGGGATTACTAAAAGCATCAGCAAATTTTTGATAATTTAGTAAATTATGAAAAAAAGCAAATAGTACTTATTTTGTTTTAAAGGTTAAATTATTATGAACAATTTTGATAATATAAACGTATTCATGAATAAAATAATATACATACATAAAAATTTAACCATTCATTAAAAATGCCTTGAATAAAATTTATAAAATAACAAACAAAAAAATAACTTATTGAAAACTCTGATTAGGAAGATTTGCTTAATTTAACGCCAAAATTTATGGATTAAAGTTTTTGTGTTGATTTAAATTATTGATATTTCAAATAAATTATTTGATAAAACTCTTTACTATACAAAGATGAAAAATTATTGAAAATACTTGAAACATTATGAAGCAAATTATGCTTATTATATTTCTAGCAAAAATCTTTTAATGATTAGGATGCGTTTTAAAATGATTATAGGAACAATAAATTAAGTTGAAATAACAAAAAGTTTTGAGATATTGATAGATAAGATGGACTTTTTTGATGAGTTGTTTAAACAAAAAGTTGTTATTTCAAGATAAAAAAATATAAAATAAATGTATAAAAAAAATTGTTTGTTTTTCTAAATAAAATATTTATTTTTAAAATAAAAAAGTTTTCATAAAAAAAACTGTATCATCCAATCAAAGCATTGTATTATCATACCATCTTTAACATCTTAACTAAAGATTATGTGATATTTAGAAATAAATCACATTTATTTATTTTTGATGATTTTAAATCAATAATTAGATATCATTTGTGAAATTCTATTTACCAATAATAATAGATGAATGACTCAATATACCTCATCAAGATTCTTTCGTACAACTCTGTCTTAATATTTTGCTCCTCTGTCTAAAGAGTACAAACAACATTGTGTCACAATGTTTTTAAGATATTCTAAAATGGTTTAAGATATTTTCGTCAATGATATTTTCTTGGTCTTTTGTTATTTGGTAGCTCTATCAAATCGTCCAGATATATTTTAACTATAGGAAGGCAGTTTTACACATAACTTCACATCTGTAATTTAGTCATCTATATATCGAAGAGTCCAAACATTGAAAATACCACTATGGTTTGACATTACACAGACTTTTATGACAGGGAATGCACATGACTCAGCGAAAATGGTACATAAACTGCCATGGAGAAAAAGATGCATCATTCCTGTGAATACATGTGTGTTACTGGATAGATTGCTGGCCTAAGCGAATTTTATAGCGGGCGGAATGTAATAACCAAGGAACTCAAAAAGAGTTTCTACGAAATGCCCGCTACGTTGACTGTTTGCAAGCAATTGTTATGAATACTTTTGCTATGTGAATCAATGACAATGAGTTGAGTAGTAAATGCTTTGATATTGGACGTCTACGCATCAGTAATGACACAGGTAATCACAGGCTGCCCGGTGTGGAAAAGTAGATAGTAACTCATTTGACGACTGAATACAATGTGGAAATGAAAGTATTCTAAGAACACGAGTCAGCTGTATTTGCATTGTCTATCAACTATTTTATTTTAAGCAGAGAAGCAGTTTTCGACATTCCAAGTCGTTAATGATGTGTGGACATCCAACTCTACTGTGTTTGTTACTCGTCTCACCGTATTCATTTACTTTACTCACGAAGATAACATGCCAAAAATCGATGAATCGCGCAGTTTCGGAAATACTCATTTAAAGCCTTCTTTTTATCACTATCTTCTTCTGTCAGATTCCTTTCGATCAACTGTCTTATCCATGAAGCAGGTATTTAATTACAGGGATAATTTTTCATATTATTTCCGATAAAATATTAATCATTCCCTCTGGATTATGTGTCCCTCACAACATGTAGAGGACTCAATGGCAAATAGTAAAGGTAATCATAATGTTTTCCTTCTATGCAACATGCAAACAATTATTTTTTCAAATCATCAAGGCAAGAGATTTTATTGACGCTTTTTATTACTAAATTTTTAAGCAATATGATTAGAATACTACTTTTACTTTTGTATGACTACGAAATATGTAAAATATGTTTGTTATATTTAAGTTAGAAATTTCGACAGTAGGACATCACTGTTTAAATAAAATTCTTAATTAGAAGATTTAGTGAGAATATTATTTATACATTACTAAGGGATAATCCTATAAAATCATTATTTTTTGTTGCAATTAACAAATTAAATAATGCTATGTTTCAAGATTTCAGTTATTTGCTTAATTCAAACAATATGTGTACATCGAGCTCATTTCTCGAATATTTTGGAATTTAAGTAATTATTATGTTTTGTGACATAGCTTAAGTTTATTTCTTCCAAGTTCCTTACCTGATGAAAAAATGTTTTTAAACTTAAGACAGTTACAAAAATTATTAAAATAGAAAATATTTACATTAATTATATAAGTGAATATTTTTGCAGTAATTATATTTTAACTTTTATAAATTGAAATGAAAATAATATACAGTATGATTTTGAGGTATACAGTTATTATTATGAATAAAAAACTAACTTAATAAACTAATATGTTTTATTATTTTTAGTTTTGATAAAAATGAGCAAGTTTCATATAATCCTTATCTCTCTCTCTCTAACTCCCTCTATCTATCTATCTATCTATCTATCTATCTATCTATCTATCTATCTATATATATATATATAATCAAAAATTTAAAAATAATATAAGTAAATAAACTGTTATATATATTACTTGCTATTATTTTTATTTAATTACGAAATACCTGAGAAATTAAAAAGAAATTCTATTAGTTCCGTAGACTAAATAGAACGTAAAGTTTTCATAAGTTATTCTGCATTTTTATTTTTTTGCATTGAAAGGAATTAAACACATATTCTTATCGAAAATTTTATTATTAAATTTATATTAGTTTTATTTGTTGAATAAATTATGTATAATTTATTTATGGAGGTTTAATTCATATTAAGTAAGAAATGGTAATAGTGACATGGATTAAAGGCATCACAACTATATGTATGTTAAGTTTAAACCTATATATGATTAAAAAACGTAATAAAATATTTTTCATCATCACTCTATAGAAAAATTTATCAGAACCAATTGCATGCAGGATTTCATGCTTTCTTAGAACGTCGTCACTTAGGTCCACCTTCACGGAAGTATATCGAAGATTTAAAGTTGGTATAGAAAATAATCTGTCTGTTTTAATTCCTGTTGATGGCTTTCTTTTACTGGAAAATAATTATTTTATAAGTTATGTTTTTGCTTCAAAAGTATTCTAATATTGCATAGCAAATAACATTACAAAATTGATGTGATATGTTTTTCACATTTATGTTCCTTTATATGGATACAATGTTTCTTTTCAATATAAATTGTGAACCATATTCTCATGTTTTTACAGAATAAATGTAGAAACTCAACTGCTTAGGTCACATAAGGTTATGATTTTAGAATAACAGTTCCCACTTGTTCTGGTCACTTAATGTTGAGCAGTGAGAAAATGAGAGAGGATATGAAAGGGAGGGAGAAAGAAAAAAAGAGAAATAGAGAAAGAAAAGGAGAGAGGTATTCTTCATTTACATTTTTTGCTGACGAATCCTCTATACTAATTTTATGAGTTGCATCTTTCCTATGATGGTTTAATATGGTTCTACTAACAAGAAAAATCTTTTCAAATGACAATATGACTGTCCATTGCTAACTTGCTTTTTCACACAAGAGGTTTGAATTATTAATTTTTTTTCTATTGGCATCAAAGTTGATGGTGTTTCCTAAAAGCAAGCATATTGTATTAATCTTGTATAAAACAGCATATTGCGAACAACTGAATTGAGTCCCTAATCTATTACTCTTGACGAATAAAACTTATCATTTAGTCCTAGCGAGTCTTGAAAATACATCATTAATAACGACCGTGATTTTTATACAAACTGTTTGGCTGAAGGATTTTTTTAACCATTACTGACGAAAAATTCTTGAACTAGTAAAAGATCGAAGTGAAAAATAGAAGGATATAAGAAATTTAATATATGAAGTAAGATAAATAACGAAATCAGAACTTCGTTCTTATTGTTTGGAAAACATTATAAAAACATACTGTCATATGTTTCTAAGGCTTTTTGACTGTAATTTAGTTTCTCGGACAATTTGAATGTAACATAAATTCTTTTCCTTATAAGATTTTATTTATTATTTGTTAGATGTAAATAGAAATGAGAAAATTCAACACTAATAAAGCATTTTCTGAATTTTATTAAAATTGAGTTTGTTTTATATGGTTCATATCTAAAGCAATATTATTTTCTTGGTGCTTCCATAAAATTTCGCTTCAAATATTACAAACTCTTTTTGTTCAATACAATAAGATGACAATATAACCCAGTGAAAAATAATTTAAAATAAAAGGCTAGTGTAAAATTGCATTATCGTCAAAACATGCATTTCTATTTCCGAACTTCACATTAATCAGGTTGAGAGCTTAGATGTTTTTATATGTTTTCTGATTGCGAGTTATTTTTGAAGTGTTTAAGGAAGATTTTTAGATAGGACAGTAAATATATATAATAATAGTCTTATATTTTCTGCTTAGCTAATAATAGGCACCAAAGTACAAATGTAAGTATTTGATTGCTGATGTAAAAAATAATCTACCTTATTTTTTGAGAACTATATTATTTTTACAAGTTTAGTTACATGGATTTTGGGAAAAAATTATAAGTTACTTCCTTTAAATTTTTTGTTTGAGGCAAATAAAGGAAAATAATTAAATTTAATATTGAGAGATATGATGTTTTTATAAACTTTAAATCTGTTTTTGAAAGAATTGATGGAAATGGTTTTTTAGAATCCCATCAAAATTTATTAAATTTATCAGATTTATGTTCAAAATTATGTTTAATGTAATTAAACTTCTTGGATCTCACCTTTAGATAACCTTAACATCTTTAAAAGTGTGTGACTAAAAGGCTCCCCCTCCTATCTACTCTCTAATTAGAAAAGTAATTTAATTCACATATGAATGCATTGGTCCTATGTTTTCCAATTCAGTACAATTTGTGACTTATATTTACGATATAGATGTGATTGGCTAAGCATTCCTGTCATTGAAAGGGAATCTTCTAGTCTTAAGTGTAAGAGTAGTAGAGCGGGTTTAGAAATAAATGAGGAGAAAACAAGATAGATGTTTTTGTTAAAAAATGAGAGACATAATATCTTGTCTGAAGCAGGTTTTTAAAAATTTTAAATAGTGAAGAGTTTGTCTTATTTTATTTATTTTCACTTCTAATAGTAAAATTTTTTAAATCCAAAATTGGTTATAACAAAAAATCGTGTTTTTCATGTGTTAGGATTTATAAAATTTTGTTTTATCTAGGACTTCTTTTGAGAAATATCAAGTTTTTAATCAACAAAATTTTTATTAGACCTGTTCTAATATGTCCTAGACAACAACTAAAGCTTAGAAAAATCATATTGCTCTTTTTGAAAGAAAGCGATTGGATAGTTAGGAAAAATTTATCTTTATTTGAGATATTCTAACTTCTCACTGTAAATTGCAAATGAACTTTTCCTTGTTTGAATGTCACATTGCACATGTTAGACACTTTGTCATAAGCGTTTGAAATGCATCCAACAAGGTCTTGCCATCTATGTGGAGAGTTGCATTCTCCTTGTCTTGTAAGGTACTGTTTCAGGTTCCTTACAAAGAAAAGTTCAGTGGAGTCAGATCAGTAAAAAGATGAAGGCCAAACTTTGACACAACTTGCCCAATTATTTGGCTACCAAATTACTGGACGAGTTGCTGTTTTACTGCAGATGCTTATGTGTGTAAGCAAGTACACCTTTTTATTGAAATTATAAATTCCTAAGATACGGCATATTCTTCATAAAATCGGGTGTTATGTTCTATTGCAATTGTAAATATTATGAACTTGTTAATATGTTATAGTTAAATATAGGTCCGATCAACTATTTACTTTCAATTGCATACCAAATGATAATAACAAACCACATTTAATGCCGAATGTCGGTAAAACACCTAGGATTTAACTAAGTCCGGTAATGAGTGATAACCTACTGTGCATTCTAATATGTAAAAAGTATACCTCATCCCTTTACATAACATCTTTCAAGAATGTTGTCCAGATCTTTATCTGATTCATGACGATGTTTCACAATGCATAACGTTATTCGGCCTGTCCTTGAAGCAAAACCTGTTAAGGTGTTGGTTGGCATAGATGGCTTAGGATTTTTCAAACATGAATATTAGAGAGTCCGAAATGTTGACTAATCTCTTTTGTGCTGTATTTTGGATAACAAGAGAATGTTAATATCTTATTTCGTTGAATTTGCCAACCTACTTTAACTAGCTAGCTTTATTAATCATGTAACCTGTTTCTCTTAAAAGTTTTAGAATAATTTTGGCCATATAATTCCAATTTATTTTGTTGTTGGTAGGAAACGTTGACAAATCGTAATATTAATTACGAATATTAATCTGCTGCATAAATATTCATATACAAACACATACGAAACCTATATATTGTTATATTATTAAAATCAAATAATTAAAACTCATAAAACGTTAATTTCTTATTTGCCAGAAAATATCCATCAAGTATATTTGTTGAATTCTAATTTAGTGTAATCAATGTTATATTCATAGTACTGGACAAAAAATACTACAAAATATGAAAATGTGACTTTTATATAATTAAATTTTCGACTTTATTCAAAGCAAAAAACATGATGTTTCCCCTATTTCTCTTTTATTGTGTGAAATATTTTAAGTCAACATAAAGTATTGAAATCAATTATGCATTGATTTTGAATGATGCACTTACAAACAATCATACTGAATAAAATCTATGAATTCAATCATAACTGACAACTCTATATACTGTTTTGTTTACACATATAAACTTTAAAATTATATATAATCATCATATTCTAAATATCTAGTTAGTATATTATTTCAGATTATTTTTATTTATATATTTGAATGAATTCACAAAAATAGCCATTTTTTAAGCTATTAGATATTGGTATTATGCCAAAAAAGATATTGGATAACGATAAAGTTGCTTTTAAATAATGGAAATTATTTTCAAATGTATTTCATTAGAGAAATAATTGATTCTTTTGATTTTTCTGTAGTACCTTTTCAATAGATATATAATATTTATTTAAGAAAAAAAAAACACAGCTTCCTTATTCAGATATTTTTTTGTCAATATGTATTTTTATTCTTTTCATTTCTTATTAGTGTTTTTTTACTGGTTCTTTTAAAATTAGAAAAATGAAAAATGTTGGTGTCATTGATATTATTCCATTGCAGTAAAATCTAGAAAACTATTATATTTATTTTGTGAAAATTTTTATTATTTTTATTATTTATAAATATATTATCTTATGAAAAGTTTTAGTATAATTTATCATATACTAAAAAAATTCTGAAAGTATTTTTTTATAAAAGTATTTCTGTTAAATTTGTGTCTCTGTAATATATTTCATATGAAAACACATTGATCTTGTTTAAATATAATTTATTACGACACCTTCTATAATTTACTATAGCATTTTGAAACAATTATATTTTGATAGTACAAATTTATTTTGGCAAACAATACATTAGGCACATATATAAATATAATACAGATTAATGATGTAACACAAGAAAAAAAAAACATCAAATACACAGGGAATGGTACTACCATATTTTTCTCATGACACCTATTCTGACATTAGATTTACTGTTAGGTATTCAATCATTTCTATTTCTTTATTTTCTAAATCATTTGACTTTCCATATACACAAAAACCAAAAAATAAGAAAGTAAGTTCTTTAAAATATATAACACTTTAAAAAAATGTTTTTTGTAATTAATGTAAATATGATCTTGTAAAGCTCATTAATTTAAAAATGAGAACAGTGTAAAAGTTGCAGAAAATATACTTTTATACTATACCTTTTGCACAGAAAAGAGTTTCTTTTAAGAAAAAACGCTTAAAAATAATACGTAATGCATTTTAGATTCAGTGAATATATTTATGTTATTATTTCTTAAATCCTAATAACGCGAATGAGTAAAATTTTTAATTAATGTTCACATTAGGGCGTAAATATATTTAAAATTATATTAACAATGCTCTAATTTTATTTGGGAACTTTATTTCCATGTTTTCTTCTACATTCATACATTCGTAATTATGTATTTATTTATAAAATAAAATCCGTTGAATAAATAGATTTATTAGTTGTAATAAAAGTAATTAGTGTATTGTATTTTTCCTATTGAATTTGCTCAATATTTTCAATTTTTTAATATTGCTTTTCATCGATTTATTATCAATAATTTGTAAAACGTAAAGAATATCATGCTGTTTGAAAGTACAAAACTTTTATTAGCAAATAGGTGTATTAAAAGTTGCATGAAGTTAATATTTAATACAGAAAAGCTTTAATATTTTAAATCTTAATGATTTTGATTCATTATATAAATTTTTTCAAACTGATGTTCTTTTTTTTACAGAAATTATTGTATTTATTTCAAAATTTAGTGAATCACGGTTAAAGGATTTGACTTTAGCAAACATTTTTATTAAAAACTATATAAGAAATTCAACCTCTCTTACGATTGTTAAAAATGAAAATAATTCAAATTTCAATCATAGATTGTTTTGATTTATACATATTATTAATAAAATTTTGATTTTAAGTACCCTTCATAATTATGTACTTAATATCAGAAATCTGAAGCAAACAGCGTGAATAATTTTTGTGGATGATTTTTAGCACACATAAAATTTTAGTTTGAATTATAAATCAACTGCCTTGTTTTATGTTTCTAATATCCTGTTTAATAATTAATTTCTTTTGTAAAAAATCATCACAATTAATTTATCATGAAGAAATGTTTTTACTCAAATACAAAAGGTTATATAAATATAAAAACTATTTTCTTGTGTCAAAATTTTTAAAAAAATTTCATCTGTATTATTTAAAAATTCTCAAAGGAACTATCAAACTATTAAAGTTTTTTTTACAAAATGTTATGAGTACAAAATATAAATAAATTTTTCTTTTGTTATTAAAACAATTGAAATGTAAATTAATGAAATTATTTTGACAATGAAATTATATAATTTAATTATTAAACTGAAACAAGCACTTAAGCTTATTCATTCTGAGTATTTTGGCTTTGTAAAGCCTACTACACTCAATTGCTATTTGCAAATGCTGTTAGCAATTATAGGAGGGTAAATATGATGAAATGTTGTATGACTATGATTTACACAGACTAAGGATTAACATCACAGTTAAGGATATAATTGATGTTCATTTTATGTATGAATCAACTGAATAATAATTCTATATAATTGTAGTATAAATCTATAATATTTAAAATATAATTTTATATTTTATTTGTATAAATGACTAGCTTCAACACAAAACATTATATAACATACATAAAATATTTTGCTTACAATATCATTATAAAGCCAAGTAAATTTTTATAAAAAAAAGGGAAATTTTTTTTAAAAATAAAAACATTTTATTTAAAAAATTATTCAAAGTAAAATAAAGTAAAATTTAAATCTTTAAAGGATAAAAAAATTATTTAATTTTAATTCATATGTATAAAGCTCAATTCATATATGTAATAAGTGATTCTATGAAAGGAAAATATAAATTTAGTATTAACATTTCTCCAATAACATTTTTCTGAAAAATAAGATATATTTTTAAATTACGAAAAGGAAGGAATTAAAATTTGTAAAATATATTAACTTACTGAACTCAAACAAAATAATTTGTTATTAAATGCAAAATAATTGATTATAAAGAAAGAAAAATTAATATATCAGGAATGAATATTAATTGAAAAAAATGATGGTTTTTATTTGATCATTAAGTGAATATTGAAGGCAATAATAAGGCATTTTATCTAATTGTAAAATTATTTCATATGATCTAAATTCCAGTTTATTAAGAAAACAGGAAGTATGTATAACAATATAACAAAATGTCATTTCATTAAGAAAAATAAGTTAAATAATGTTGTTTCTGATTGTGGTAGTCACATTCTCTTAAATATTAAATTTACATATTTAAGATACTCTTTTATACTGATTGTGAATTAAGAAGACATTAATAAAGTTAGAATTTCCATTGCCATAAAAATCAATATTATTGTATTGAGAAATATATATAATATTGATAAATTGTATTAATAATAAAATCAGAACTTCGGAAACATAATCAATAAATTCTGAAGGCTTGAACTACAGTATTTAAGCATATATGGCTATGTACATGATGAACATTCTAATAGGTGACATCGATTCACACCACGAAAACGTTCTACAACTTTTTTTCCCATAATCTTGTAACACTTAATTTACGAAACATGTATCAAGTCTTTCTTAATGAAGAAGCAAAATGGGTATACTTTTCTGATCAAAACAGTAGATGGCGCTGCATTAGTTAAATGACTAACATTAATTCCACCGTCTTGATTACACACTGATTAGTTATGATTGGACGACGCATCATGAAAATATTGAATAGTAGAATACGCACAGTCCGTAGGATTCTTTTCAATAAATAGTAGCTCTTGTAAAAACTTTTACATTAGAAACACTCATTATGATTTATCGGTATGAACACCAATTTAAACTTAACAGAGTATTTTAATTTTCAGCTTGGTTACATAAAATGGAACACGAAGTGAAGTAAATATAATCGGGAATATCACACCGTACAATGTAAGCAAAATCTGCAGCGTTTCCATTTTTAAGTAAAGCAGATGAGTAATGCTTACAACATTTAAGATGAATTGTCACACAAAAAGAATATTCTGCCATAAATATGAATAAACAGTATTTTTGCATTCCTTCAAGAATCATCCTTCATCACTTTCTTGTAGAATTATCTTCAAGTTATTCTGCCTTTGCAATTTCTCTTTCCCAGAAGACATAACTATTCAGAGAATGTCTCTTCCATTAGAACTTTTTAGCCATTTTTATTTCGTCCCGAAGAGTTGTTAGTAGTCAATCCGGTGTTCCTTTCAGTCTGAAAGGGGATTCAACGGACGGTGTTGGGAACTCACTTGAAACAGAAGCAAAAAAGTCGCCAAGGGAGACTTTAGACGCTGTTCTGGGACTGTGGTGTTCCCTCAAAACCGTCGATTACTGTTTGAAGAATGAAGTGTATAGTTATTTTGTAAATGCTCTCCATGTTCTCCGTGTATCGATCATCGAGTGTTTCTTTGACAGCTGCCAAGAAGGGAGCTTCCATTTTCTGCAAAAAAATAAATGTTTGAGAAAAGGAAGTATGCAGCTATATATATATATATATATATATATATATATATATATATATATAT